>KK116356.1:267274-500381 GCA_000611955.2 Stegodyphus mimosarum
TTGATGCAACCGATTGCAATGAAACTGGGAGGTGCACAACTACATGTTATAGCAATCCCATATACAAAAATTTCAAGGTCCTGCGCTGCTCATTCTTGAGTACTTGGGATACATACATACGTACGTACAGACGTCGAGAAACGAAATCCGTTTTAAATCCATTTTTCAATCTTTTTCGGGAAAAACAGTTTTTTATTATGTCCACACGCACCACTTTTGGCTTCCCCGTTCCGCGATAAGCACTATAAGTCTTTCCACCCGAAGAACCGAAGCCGAGGTTCAGCCTCTTTCCCGGAACTTTGAGGGGTCGTCGCAACGCACCCAGTTTGGGGCGTCACTGGTCGTCAATTTGCTACCCACCAGTCACTCGGCCGAGCCAGTCGCAGGGGGACATTACCCAGCAAACCCGAGGAGTTACCCCCGGGCTACCAGTACCACCCTGCTCTAAGACATGCCGAACCCCGGGCCGGCCAATAAATGACCTTTCCGGAGCTCCCAGAACCACTAGGTTCATAATTTGTATACCCCGTGGCCGAGACTGCCTAGGTACAGATTCTAGCCATTAGCTTCGCAGAGTTCTCTACGTCGACCCCGGGGGGGGTCCACACGCACATATGTGAAGCAAAACCTCCAGTCAAATAGTTTCGAGAGCGATTGGAATGGATATTTTCGTTGCAATATGATACCAGAAATTTTCCGTCGTTATAATACTTCGTTTACTTTTCACAAGGAAGTAAAAATTATCTATAAATACATACAGAAAGGTCTGCATGTTTAAAAGGCACAATGATCTGTATGTTAGAGATACTACACATCTTGAATAAAAACACGGAATCATACATGTTTTTACCATATAATCCAGTCTCGGCCCATTATAGCAAAATTCAAGTTTGGGCTTTACTTTTGCTTAAAAAATGAATCATTATTTCATCCAGAAAGAGTTAAATGGTGCAGTTAATCTGTACGTTAGAAACCATACATTTTGCATTGAAACATGGAATTTTACGTGTAGATATCATTGCGGATATAGAGTTACTTCTCGCACCGGTTCTTCAATCTTACGTTTTAGCCCTAAATGTTTTTACCTATAAAAGAACTTAATTATTACTTTACGTAAAGTCCCTCTAGAGCCCACCAACGGCCGAGAGGTAAAATCGCTGAACACTTGTAGTTTCGTCCTGGGTTATATTCCAGGCAAACGGGCTGGCTGCATGATAGTTTTCTCGGTTTTCCCCATGTGTAACGTGTATACGAGCCAGTTTCCCTTAGAATGTTCTTCACGAAGGTGTCCCTCCCCTTAGGCAGATTACCCTTTTGTGCTTTGCCATAATCTATAAAACCAAACTAAACCAACTAAAGTCCATCATCTCCTCCTTCATTATCCGTATTTGTAATTGTGCATAGTTTACGAATACAGGTTGTGTATGCAGTTATAAATGCAGTAATTGGGATATCACCGCATGTTATATCAAAACGCACGAAACATAAAGCAACGGTATACTATTAAAGTCATAGCCTAACGGACTTCAGTTACATTTAGAAATTTTGTTATGTTAACGTATTACCGATGCTGTAGCTAATACTATAACATTAGCATTACCTTCATCTCCAAATTAAATTATGGAAATATTTGCAACTTGAAACCCTGTTGAGATAGAAATTTGAAAGAGACAGTTAAAGGTCACCATTATACCATGAATGACGATCGATATAAATGACAAGTCTGTTTAATGTAATATCCAGTTTATATTTCAGTAAATTATTCAAGGATTTTATGAGGCTTCAAAGTATGCGCGTGCTGACGATGTTTCCCTGAGTGACATCAGATAGTATTCCCCGTAAGGACTCTTCTGCTGATGATTTGGTATTGCGTCGGATGTAATTAAACATATGAGCATTGAAGCTTCCTGATGATTCATCACTAAATAAAATTTATATTGATGAAGTACATCACATAAATTGTATATGCCCCTATAAGAGTTGCACACAGAATACCTGAGAATAAACATGACAATTATTTATTCATTTTGTCCGATATATGATGTGGAAGAGGAAAACAAAACCTGGAATCCTAAAATATTTATATATTCCTAAAAGCTGCAGTTTTTCAAGTTGTGGTACAACTTTTATGGGTATCCATGCAAAATCTCTAATGCAATAAACAACTCAGAAATGATGTATTTAAATGAATGCATTTTCCTGTTTTAGTTTATTATATATATATAGCCATTTTAAAGTACGTGGCGGAGTTATGTTCGAATAAATAAAATCTGAAAGCTTTCAAATTTTGTATTACGCACAAACGGCCGTTTTTCTCATTTACAGGCACATACACGTTTCAAGAGCACTTGGTCTAACGCCACATTGGGCTAAAAATATTTAAAAACAGCATATCTTTAGAGTTTCATTCAGCTTCAGAGTTTCTCTTTTAGGGTTTTAAAGTGGAATTAAAATGTGTTTATTAATATCATTTGTAAAATCATAGATTATTATACATTGCTGATTCTACCTTTTGAACTTAAATTTGAAACTATACTCCATTTATGCATTTTATTTCTTAATTTAAAGCATCTACCGTAGGATTAAGAAGCTATAATATGCATTGTCTTTCATTAACTTACATATTACAAATGCAACTACGTTTTAAATGTGAAACAACGTATCATTTCATTTCATACAACGATCCTGCAGCAGTTGACACATATTAGACTTAGATTAAAAACACCATTAAAAAGCGAATTCAGTTATGTTAAATATTAATTCAATTTCAGTTATTCAGGTTTTTATTAGTTAAAAAAGACAAAAATATATCTCATTCCAATCTTATGGTAAATAAGTACAGATTTCCGCGACTTCCTAAAAATATAGTTCTCTCTAAATGGATTTCCCTTCCCCGCCTCTGAAGTGCTAAAACGGGAAGATGTAACTTTCACATTAATTTGTAATAAAAATATTTTGATCTCTACCAGTTCTGTAAATCATACCAAGTAACACACGAAATCTAAAATAACACTGATGTATAGTAAAAGCAAAAATTTTGTGTATTTGCAGCTTCTATAGAATATAACTAGATCATGTGCAATTAGTTTCACGTTCTAGAATCTGGAAGGCATCATGAAAATACTGAGCATATACAAGGCATCGGAGCCGTAATGAAGACAAGGAATCTAACCATGGAATTTAATCGCAAGACATTATAGTGTGGGTACATATACTATATAGAGATGAAGATCATGTATTGATATTTGAAGGTAATATGGCAATCAGATGATTAACATCTACAACATCTTCTTCATCTATTTGCCTTGACATTGAATGTCAAGGTTTGCCACTGATTGAAACTGATGGGAAATGTCTGAATTACTAATATACACCAGGATGCTTATTATCAATAATTTTTCCACAGTAACGTTCTATGTAAGATCACAGATCGTATTGTGAAGGATTTTCTTCTTCCTTACCGTGTGCCTTCCTGATGAAACTGGAAGCACATTCGATTAGTAATCAGAAGGTTCGAAGTTGAATCTCGATTAAAATATTGCTGATTTTTCGTATTTAATGCTGGGAAATAAATAAGCCTAGTGATTATTAAATTTACAAGAAATTCCGAAACTCCTAATAACTTTTAAATTTATAACACTTGTATGATATTTCTCCCACCACCAGGATTTGGCTATTGGGTGCCCTAATCTCAAGTTGCCCTTTAAAAGGGGGATTATATAAGGTATTTCTCCCGCCTTCTTCGCATGCTTTCGTGGTGTAGTGGTCAGGACGCTTTGAACGCATGATTAGTTTCCACATTATCTATCCTTAACAAATGATTTTCTGAAAACTGTGCTGAATTGCATGGCATATATATAAGTCTGAATATGTAAATCTTTTTTTTTTCTGGTCTTCTTAATGAATATCTATTGCTTTTGAAAGCAAATTATGATCTTTTTAAAAGAATGACAGGAATTTAATACCTTAAACGGCAGTGTACGATGTCAAATTAACCCCATCGTGAAAACGGTACAATGTACGCTGTTTATTATACGTATTTAATATTTCTCCCAATGATTTTCGGAAGATATACTCCTCCTTATCAAACTTTCCACTCTCGATTCATCATTGCCTTCTTTTCTTCAGGACGATATTCCGAAATTAAATATCGATTTGTTATTCGTAGTTTAGCTCACCACTATTCAGGGTACAACGAAAGAATCGTTGATTTCAAAAGAACCATTAAATCTGCCGTAGCCAATGCTATGAAATGATCCAAATGAAAAGATGAGATTCCTTTTATTCATTGTTACATTTAAATTAAATTTCAGACATCTAAGCAGCTTTCGGATGTAACGTTAAATGAAAATATTTTACTAACCATTAGCAAAGCGAAACTGCAGCTATTTGAAGCAATCTTGTACAGTTTATTTGGGAAAGAGATATGACAACGTAGAATATAACATCAAGAAAACAGCAATTTAAAAATCCACCGTCAATTCACATTGGCTGTTTGCCTAACTTAAATTCGTACTTAAACTGAAGTTTTCAAAACTCAGTTTTTCTCTAAAAATCTCAAAGATTTTTTTCAAAATGTTTTTGTAGTATAGATGCATCTAAAAAAACGTGTTTATACTAATAAGTGCTGAGGAGAACAGAACTATGTTATAATGTGTTAAAGCGTATGTATATAGACTATGTTATAATCAATATGCAAATTATATAATCTGGCATACTTTTATCCTTGCTAAATGTGAGTAAGTCTCTTGAGACAAGAAACTTTGAAATTTCAGAGGCATGGTTTAGCAATGAGGATTTATAATTGATGTGTTCCGAGAATTTTTTTATTCTTATTTCAAAAGTGTGGTCAAGTATAGAATTCAGCTTTTTTTTCGAATATCCTCTCTCTTCTGGCATTTTGTCTCTAAATTTTTAAAGCATAATTCATTTTTGTCACATATATAACTTAAATGTGAAAAAGAAACTAGATGGTGCATGTTATACGGGCTATGAGTTTATGATTAAACAATTTTTCATTTAACGCATAGTTCTGTATAGCATAGAATATAATTTTCACACAGAGTTGGGGTTACAATGCGAGACGTTCGCTAATACAAATGTGAAATATAAGTGTACCAGTGTACTTGCTTCTTAAAAAGAGAGCTCACAGGCTACAGACTCATTATGTGCAGGCAAGAGTAGGAAGGAAGTTTCAGTTGGAAAATAGAAATATTACACAATGCTCTTCATTTTTGTTATTGGAGGGCAACATTTTGGAATTATATTACTGACTCTTTTTGTTGTCGTTATATAGCATACTAGGTGGAAGCTTAATCCTCTGAAATGTTACTAATATTTATTCAAGTGAGATTTAGACAGGTTCCATCTAAAAGGTTAAAAAGAAGCACAATAAAGGTATTATCATAAGAAAAGCATTACGCTTCAGCTGAAAAATCTCTGAAATACAGAAAATTTCCTGTGACATCTTCATAAAAGTGTGAGGTTCATTCCAATTTTATAACCCGTTACTTTGGGTTAACTCACTTTTCTATCAAATCTCGTTTCATTTTCCTACCAGATTTCAAATTTCTAGCGAACACAATATTCAAATGAGGTAGAAAGAAGGAAGCATTTAAAGGAAATTTGATTAAAGGAACACTGTTGATTTCAAATATAATAAAAAAGAGTTCTGCATAATCAAGTGTCCTAGTAACATTATTTATCTTATTATATCCAGCGGGTATTAAGGAACAATTCAAATAACTCCACTTGATGTCACCACAGTTAGTAAAGGTATCACGAAAAGCTGAGCTCATTTACAACTTATAGCTAATTTGGTGCTCTTACTGTTTCAAAATACAGAGCATGATAACGTAATTGGCCGCGTTGACTAGTTTTTCCTGGTGAAGTCGTAATGAATAACATTAGAAAAAAGAAAAGAAGATGAATTTGGAGCGTGCGTAAAGAAGCTTTTTCGATAAAACTGAAGCATTTCTATCTGATAGATACGCTGTCTTGAAATTCGGTTAAAACAGGTCGCGGGACTCATCAGATATCCACCTAGAATGTCAGCTGCATTGTGCAGCTGTAATCCATCGAATGCATAGTTCTTTCCAATGCACTGTCCTTCTCAATCCATATCGTAAAGGCAGAGGAGGAATTTCTGATAATGTATTTTAAAAATACAAAATTCAGTTTATATAGACCCGGGCCCGCAAACTCTTTGGCATAGGTTTACAAAATCGCACTATACTTCCAAATACAGGAACAAAATTTCTAATATTTTAAATCCAATGTTCCGAAACGTACGCTTCATCATCGGCCTTTTATATATTCTGAAAATATTCAGACTCATTTCACGACAGAACGAACTCTGTCTCCAAAAAGACATTTCAGTGGTTGGTATTCGAAGCTGGATGTTTTCATTCGTTTATATAACTGCTCTTAAATCGATCTATAACTGCAGTAGTTTTGCTTGATTCGTTTGTAACTTATACATACACTATGTATTACGTGTTGTAATAGAATATTATACGTACAATGCACTTAATTTTGCGTTTATATGGTTCTGGTATATCGTGCAGCATGCAAAATAAATATTAATATTACTGTAATCTTATTTTTCGTAGTTTTTGCATTTCCGAACAAGTGCATAATTAGTTAGCTACAGTTAGGTAATTAATAATTAAATTATATTAGTTTAATATAAGATAGTATAACTAGTTCAGTCTCGTACTATCTTTTACGTACATTTTTTCAGTCTTATACTATCTTATACTTTCTTTAGTTTTATACTATTTATGCATTTTATATTTGCCATTTGAGTCGTAATTGTATACATACTATTTTGCTAATATTCCGTTAGGGGTTGTCAGATAAGAATGAAGGAAAAATCAGAAGAAACAAATTCTACAACAACACACCAAATATCGTGGCTCGAGAATTTAACATTTAAAATATCATCAGTCGTTATTTGTTTGCCATATTTCGCCATTTTTTTAGTACATTGGATTACACGATTTAGCAATTACTTACTGATGAAGAGGCTGTCATAAAATTTTTTCAAGGCAAAGGAATAATTCATAGCAGTATATTTTGTTCTCAAAATCATTCGATGAAGTTAACTTTAACTTTTAACTCAAAGAAAGCTCCTATATGGCGTTGTTATGTACGTTCTTGCTGTGAAATAAAAAAGGATTGAAGTGAAGCCGATTGAATTTTGCTAACTTCAGTTATAAATTAGCCATAATGCGACAATACATTAGAATAGCTACTTTAATTTTTCCCACAAAAAGAAAAAAACAATGTTGGACATGTTCTTAAGGGAGAATGGGTATTCGGGGTTTTATGCCAGGAAAGCAAAGAATGTGTCATGGTCGCCGTTCCCGATCGTCGTGCTACAACATTGATGACTGCTATTCAGGAAAATATCACGGATTACGGCATTATATTTTTACGCTGCTGGAAAGGTTACAACAAAGAAGAATTAAGAAATTCTGAGTATGTACATTTTACTGTGAATCACAGTTATAAATTTGTAGACCCCGAAAATGGATGCCATACCCAAACTATGGAGCGATTTAGGGCAGTGCTAAATGAAGAAATAAACGTCACCTGGGCACTGCTCGCAACCATTTAGAGTTATATTTGATAGAATTTATGTGGTGTCGGTTATATTCAAAAACTGAAATTTTTGTGAAATATGTTGTAATTTTATGCCATCTGGGGTTTAGATTGAATTTCGTTTTGTTTTGTTATTTTTTATTTATGTGTAGAATATTGTAGATTAAAAAAATTAAAAAGAAAAATTTACTTTCCTTAGGAACTAAGAAATTTTAAAATGTTTATTTTTTACAGAACTATTTTTTTTAGTCTTTTGAATTCTATTATAATTCCATAACTTTCTACTTGGCAGCAATTGGTGGAAAAAAAAGCGGCCGCATTTTTAATTGACACAGCTCTAACGGAATAGTACCCATATTTTT
This sequence comes from Stegodyphus mimosarum, assembly GCA_000611955.2. Lineage (NCBI taxonomy): Eukaryota > Metazoa > Arthropoda > Arachnida > Araneae > Eresidae > Stegodyphus > Stegodyphus mimosarum. The sequence goes on from KK116356.1 coordinate 275,242, forward strand.
ATTAGTTCAGAAGGGCTTTGTTTCTGAAGGACTATTGTTTTCGTTTTGGCATTTTGTGTTGATTCACTATAAATGTCCGCTCCAGTTTTTAAATTGCTGCCACCAAACATTATCGCCCTATATTTTATTTAAAGAAATTAAGTAATGAAGATTTTGCATAAATGTATGTATGTTTCTCGCATTGTGATAGAACAATGGTACCTACCTACAGCCATCCAGTTTTGAACAACGTGCGTTTCCACCCGAATATGGGCATCTGGAAGCCCAAATTTGGAATGTGGAATTTGTTTTATTATATATTTCATACTTTTTAAAACATTAACGATTTTTTGATTAACAAACTCAATGATTTAAAAGCGAGCAATGGCAACACTCTACGGAGAAAAAAAAAATTTTATCTCCAACGCGCGGAACTGTGTGTCGGAAGTTCTAAAGGTATACACCATTTAAAATTATTTTGCGATATTGTTATTGAACTGAAAGTTATGGTTTAAGTGCGAGGGTCGTGAAATTAAATAAATAAAGGTAACAGTCAAACCCTTAAAGAAACGCTCCTTTGTACGTAATGTAAAATCTGATACATTTCAGATTTCTTTTTTATTCCGACATTATGGCTGATATGTATGTATTATTTATTACATCATGCTATATTATTTACTATTGACTCAAGCTGAAGGGTTTACGGCTTTTGTAATAGCTGTAGAAGTCTCAAAATTAGCTTAGTTTTGTCACATTTATCTATTACTACATTAACTTATTTCTTGTTTGCCATAATATTCATTCTAGTTTTTTTCTTGGCTTCCGTATATTATATTTTTATGTCTAAGTGATAGGACTTCATGGCTAGCATTCTGCTCTCCGCATGACTGAACTTGCACTTTCTGCATTGTTTCTCGTAATTTACAGTACTGTAACAATTCTTCTTACACAGCAATAAATAAAATGGATCCCTGACCAATCCCCATCCTCATCAGCATTACTTCGTTTTAGTTTTGCACTTTTTTTCTTGCATTCTGTGCAGCAGAATGCAAATATCATTCGACGTGAGGGCAACTCATTATGTTAAGGTTCAGCATTTGGCAGAGCCATCTCATTTCGGCGTTAGTTGCGTTTTCACGGAGTTAAATGTGATCGAACTTGCGGTTCAGACTTTCTTAAAACTCAGAATTAAAGCATGCGTTTTTAGGGGGAAATTTTAAGCACTGAATATATTTGTTGCTTTAAAAACAGAGATAAGATATCGTTTTCAAAATTAAAATTCGTCGGAAGGTATAAAGACAGATACTTTACCAACAGACAGATGCTGAGACTCTAGCGTTAAAAAATATATTTTCCAAAAATTTTCCTCAGTCTCCAATACTCAGTTTTGTTACCATTTTGTAGCATGAAAGCTTAGACCATTCGAAACTAATGATGCATTTTAAAATAAAATATTTATGTGATAGTTTTACCCACTAAGCTCTTTTAGATCAAACAATTCGAAGAGAAAGCCAAATATTGTAACGCTGCTAAGAGTTATAGCCAGTAATTACTTGGAGAGCACACACAAATTAGCAAAACAAATCTTCTAGATGTCATCCCCTTAGTGCTTTTCAGAGCCCTTGCCCGTGATTAGAAACTAGATCGTAGTAATAAAATTTACTGTCAAACGCCTCTCTTAGTTATTTGCCAAGAATGCATCATTTAATGATGTCTAGAGCTAGGATTTTAAAACAAATTGAGGGCGGAATTGTCGAAGGGTAATTGAAAATCTTCCCAGTTTTGAGAAGCCGTCCACCTCCAAGTTTCAACTCTTAATACATTTGTGTACGAGAGTTACTTGTTTGAATAACAAATAACGACTCTCCAAGTTAATTCTCTGTATTTATTCCTGTTTTAGGTTTTTATTGCCTATTACTTTATTTAAATTCCGCTACAAATCTTAGTAATAACGTAAATACTTCGTAATTAAAGTATATTTACTCTGAAGCAGAATTAAACTTTGTTAATTATACCGTGAATTCTTCATCACTTAAATAGAAACTTTGATATTTGGATAATTAGCAAATAAAATGATTCACACTTTTTATTAATTCAGCATTTCGGCGTGCGTTTATATTATTATGGCTTTAATGAATGACCTTATCATAGGATGGTGTATATGAAATAATAAATAATTCTTAACAGCATTTATGCGTTGCGAATACATATTCCTCTTAATTATTTAACTTAAAAATATATGTAATATATAACCGTAAAATATGTATTCATCTTAATTATATAACTTTAATATGCATATAACCTTACTTAGCAAACTGTTGGTGTAATAGGAACAAAAACAACTTCATCATATATAATGTGACATGAAGCATTCACATATAAACAAATTCTATTCCCTAGAATCTAAGTTTTATACTTTTGGCCCCAAAACATCTTGAGTTTGAGTAAGGATGCTTGGCATGTTTTAATCTTAACAAAGGATTTATGTTTAACGTGAAAACGAAATGTGTGAATATCCGTTTGATTTAATTTATAAAATTTTTCGTAAATTTAAATTGTAATGCATTGGTACTGATGAACATTGTGTCCTAATGTATACTATTTATAGACATATATACACATTCATACGCATTAGCATACGACACATATCCTTCATTACAATACTTCTATATTTTTAGGGTGCATTTCATACTGTATGAAAGATCAATAATTGTTTCAAGCGCCCTAATTGAAAAATAAAGAACAACGTAATAACTACGCTCCAGATTTATGTATGATGGATCAACACTTTCTAATTTATCAGGGATATGTAATTTTAATTGGAGACACAGTTTTCAAAATAAATTATAATGGTAGAGAACATTTATAAACATTTCTAGTTTTCGTGTATTTAAAAAATCAAATTTTATTAATATGTATCGTACCATTCCAAGTTTATTACTTTTTTATATATTTAATTTTAGATTTGTAGGGGATGTAATATTATAAAGTGTATTTGAATAGATGCCTTAATATTAGTTATTTTACATTTCAAAGAAATTAACTGAAATTATTGTTTTCAGTATCATTCTTATTTCCTTCACGTTTCTATGAATTACTAAAATCGTACGGTGATAGTTATTGTTTTGTAAAACAAATTAAATTTTAATTAAATAGAACTTTAACGACTTAAATCACATAATACTTAAGTACTCAAATTAAACTTTAGGCAACTTTCAATATCATTAAGTGTGTACAAAACGAAAGAAAGATTAGTACAATACATATTTGGCATTTATTAAACCCCCGCGACCCCACAACACAGCGCAGAAAGTGGCAGACGCACCTGCTATATTTGCAGCCAATAATTGGCAAACATGTACTTGGTAATTTACGAAGCCGCTGCAAGATAAAATCATTCCTGGCAGATGGTATCTGTGTCTTTCGGCGGTGACTGTCACTTGAGTTACATAATATAATCAATGAATATGTTCGACCACTAAAAATAGAGTTATGGCACTATGCTGTACTTTGAAGCCAAATGACTTGTAATCCTCATCTTGTGGAATAAAAATTAGTGATCGAATGGTTTGGTTTATTTCAACGATTCTCAACCGCTGGTACGATTACCACTGGTGGTACGCAAGAGGAAAATAGGTGGTGCTCAAAGAAATAAAATATTTTTACTCTTAAATTAAAAAATTAAATACCCCAACATCCTATTTAAGTTTTTTCTTTAACACTCGTAAATTTATGCGATCTGAGCTTTGTTCAAATTCGTTTTTATTTTCAAAAATATTCTTTTAGCCACAGACATAACACAATTATGACGTTTTTAAAAGGATAATAGAAATAGATCTTGTGTTTAGTAGGAAATAAAAATAAGTTCCTATAAAAAGATAATAGTATCGTATTAATTCTTTTAGAAATGATAGATTTATTATCTTGTCTACACTTTACATGACCTCCATTTACATGCTCATATTCCTCGTTTTTCAATTAGAATAAATTTTTACGTAGATTTTCTGTCTCTAACAGCAGGTATTTTGTCTTATTGTTGCTTTGACTTCCTTGCTTTTCTACGCGGTTTGAGAATATCATCGTTTGTTTCCGACGAACTCTTAATATATTGTGCATTTAAGTACTCGTGAAAAAAATAATAAAACAAACCTAGGTTTTTAGAATGGGAAATGGCTAGGATTGACTAAGAAGAAAAGTGATGATTCAAAGTGATGGATTTAGGACAATTTACTAGCACTAAGAGTATTGAAAAGAAAAATGTTTTATAGAAAATATAATAAAAGTTATTTATCATTTCAGTTTACGTGGAATGGAGATGAAATGGACTCACCTCAATGAGTTGTTTGCGCTGAACTATTATTCAATCAAAATATGAAACCATCGTTTCTTAGAAGACATCTTGAATCTAAACATGCTAATTGAAAAGATAAACCTGAAGCATATGTTAAGAGGAAATTATCGGTGTTCAAAAATCGTAAATAAATAATGAAAGACTTAAATCAAGTGAGAAAGCTTTGGAAGTTAGTTACCTAGTAAGCCTAAGAATTGCCAAGACTGGGCATTTCACACTATTGAAAAAAACCTTATATTACCAGTAGCTAAACACATCGTTTTAACATTATTCAATGAAAAAGCGGATAGTGAACTTAATACGATTTCTTTATTAAATGCTATAGTGAGCCGACGAATTCATTAAATGGCAAATTCCATTAAAACACTTATTCAAAAAATAAAACACCGTGAACATTTCGCGTTGAATATTGGATGAAAGTACTGATATAACGATATTTGTTCAACTATTAATTTACATACGTTTCGAAGAAGATGAAGGATTTGCCGAAGAGTATTTATTTTGCGAATCTCTTCTTGATAGGGCAACTGCAAGTGACATTTTCAAAGTAATTGACAATTTTATGTCTGAGAAGGATATTCCTTAGAATAAGTGCATTGTCGTATGTAGTTCCAGCAGGAGCTGGGGGATTATCAGGAAAACATTCCGATGTTATTTCTCAAGTAAAGAAAGTCGCACCTGAAACTAAATTTACTTATTGCTTCATTCGTCGTGAAGCTTTAGTAAACAAAACAATCCCTGAAAACCTGAAAATCGTTTCGAACCAAGCTGTAAAAATTGTTAATTTTAATATAAGCCGGGTTTTAAATTCAGGGATATTTACGACTTTGTGACAAGGGATGGGCAGTAAACATAAAACGCTTTTGTTACATTCCGAAGCAAGGTAAGTTAACCAGAGGCAAAGGTTTAAATCGCCTTTTTGAACTTTGATCAGAAATTCAAATTTTCCTCTGTGATACATAATTTAAATTCCAAATTGTTTATTTAGTGAATTGTGTTTGTTGTGTTTAGTACATTTAACTGATATTTTGGGAACGTTAAATGATTTAAATTTAGGATTGTAAGGACAAAGTGTTAATTTGTTTAAAGATAAAGTAAATGCAGTGAGAAAACTCGAATTAATAATCAAAGAACTGGATAATAATATTTTATGATTTTTACCCCTTTTAGAATGTTTCCCAACCGAAAATAATTTGAAAATAAAAGAAGTACTAGCATCCGAAATAAAAAAAAATATTGTTTTCATCGACAAATAACTTCAACACGTATTTTCCCGACGATTCTGGACGAAATTGAATTAAAAAATTATATTTTCTTCAAATGTGTTTCAAATTTTGTCTGGTGAAAAAAAGAACAATTGATAGAAATTTCCTGGCATCGATCTCTAACTGAGGATGTAAAAAATAATACACTTGTTAATTTCTGGCTGAACCGAAAAAAAAGAATTTAAAGGCATTTTAAAGAAAGTTACTAAGTTTTTATTGCCTTTTTACATAAAGTATTTGTGTGAACAAGCGTTTTCTACCATGTTGTATTTCGAAAATAAATACATAACAAAATTGAAAGTGGATCAAATTTACGATTAAAACTAAATGAAAAAAGACCAGATACAAAGGAATTGATCTCTCTCCCTTAAACAGGCGTAAATTTACACTTTTGTAAACTTACGTAAAAACACAATTTTCAAATTTTGGAATTGATCTAATATGATCTAATATTTTTATGAAATATATATTTTTTCTATATAATCTAATATTTTTATGCGTGCAAATTTAAACACAAATAGTCAGTAGGTTGTGTAAACGACATAATATATATTTATTTAATATATTTATCGAGAAATTGAAAAAATATCATTGTAAAATGTAGTGGTGGTACTAACGATTTTAAAATTGCCATGCAGTAAGCCCGCTAGTCGGGATACAAAACTCTCATCGAATTCCCAATGTTCAGCGACCGGACAGCTCATCAGTGCTGAAAGTAAAGCTGTATTACTCAACAAGGAATAGAGATCCAGTATTCTATGATAAGGGCTTTGTACAAGAGTTTTTTACTCTGGCAGAGAAATAAATTCTTTAATAAACACCGCTCGAGAATGTAGAATAAGAAATGCCTTGTAACCGCTTATAAAGTAAATGGTACAATGCAAGACAAAGTAGTATAAATTCGTCAGCTTATGTACATAAATTTCCGCGTTGCCAAACTTTACCGTGCGTGCATATATAACTCTCCTCTGTTATGCAGCCATTTAAATTACTTGCATGATTGTTTCCCCCTACAGCATGGCGTGAAGCCTGCATGACATGTGCACCTATATGATGGGCTGCGTTATCTTTATTGAGGACAAAATACTTCTCCGACAGATTCTGCGTACGAATTAGAGCTGCAAATATTGTACACATAAGCGCCATTTTATACGCCCTCTCCTTGTTGTAGTTTGGGTTGGGGTGGAGTCGAAACGTTATGCTTTGCCACCTGAATTATTGTTCACGTGCTTGATCAGCCCATATAGTTTTGTGGCCATAGTCATTGAGAGGTGCGACACCTTTCATTATAAGACATTTAGATCTGACACTTATTGCTACTCTTAAAGGCCAATAAAAATATATTTTAAAACGATTTAACCAGAAAGGAAAAAAAAGTGAATTTTCTGAATTCAGAGAAAATGCAAATTTTATAAATAACTAAAATATTTCTAAATAATATGCGAAAATAATCAGGGTAAGAAGATGGAAGTGAATACCGTAATTTTAAAAGTTATAAATGTGTTATCTATTAGTATTCTAATGATGCTGGGGAAGATATCGGCCCATATACTAGTCTTGCGTTGCTAAGATGGAAACCTTAAAATAAATAAAGACATTTGACTAAAATCGTATTACAGGGAAAAAATATCAAGCTCCCAATATTTTAGACTAAAGTAGCAGATCATTTTGCATTTGGTGGAATTTAAGAGGTGAAAATAAAACATTTCTTTTATTTGAACAAGATTAGCGCAGACATCCTAAGCACGGAAATATAAGAAAGTTCATATTTCTTATTCTTTTTCGTTGCACTGGTTGATATAAAAATGTCCTAGTAGTTACGAAAATCATCTTTTTAAAAATATTTCATTTGTATTATATTTTCTTTTTTCTCTGCTAATAAATGCGCTTATCTTAGAAAGCTATGAATGTGTGCCAGTATAAATTCAATCTGTCTTACACAAATGCTTACAAAAAATATGAAGTACATAAAAGGAGTTAATTTGTGCTAGGTAAAGGAAGTTTTGATATATGTTAAGAAATAAACTGGAAAGAGAAACCAATATCATTTAAAGCAACATAAACAAATGAGGGGTTAAATATTGTAACAAATTTTCGTAATTTGCAAAAGGAGATCTAAAATTCACAGCATAATTTGCAGAACGTAACTACTTTATAATGCATTTTAACAGTAACAAAAGAAACTACAGTTTGGCTACGTGTAAAATATTAAATATGAAGAAAATCAATATTACAGGAGGACTCGTGTTGAATGAATTCATAAATGAGTTCTTTATAATGTAACAAAAATTTATTAATAGGTTTAATTTACATAAGGACATCATAGATAATTTTAAGAATCTTACAGAGCAAGCGTCTGATATAAGAAGCTCATCTAACAGGTTCATTACTTGGCCTTTACTGAAGTCTTTCTCTAACTACTCAGCAGAGGAACCCTCGTTGCTAGAAGGAGCGGTTACAATATTATTTTTACTTCAAATTATGTAATTAATTTCACATATGAATGTCTGCAGTGTTTCTTCCTAATTACTATTCTGAACTAATAATTATTGAAGTATTTCGAGCATTACTAAGGAAATATTTTTTTCACATTAACACGTTTTCAGAGTTACGAAAAAAAGTCTGAATATTTTTTTACGTGTAAACTAAACTAATCTGTCTTGGCACTTTCATGATACATGTTTTGTTCAGTAAAACATTTCTTACCTGCGATTAAAGGCTGAGTAGAAATGTGGTTTCATATAAATCTTACACATGCACCACATCATGATTTCATGCTCTCGATGAAGTGGTTAACTAGGTTGCGTTCAGGCGGCGACGTAAATGTCACATAGTCACAAAGAATAAAATGCAAGAATTCCGTTTGCACCTGCGACACAAGGATTAAGTCGCACCCACTTAGAGAAGCTAAATTTGCGCAGGCGTGGATGTGTCTACAGCTTTCCCTCTCTTTTTTCACATTCAGAGTTCGCGCGTTCGCTCTTACTAGTCGATGCTTATCCCAAGTTAGCATAAAGTTGGAAACTTCGAACTTTATGCCAAGAGACCTAAACCAGATTTCGTGACGTAGCACAGACTGGTTTCCTGGCACCGTCACTGAATGCAGCTTAAGTGTTCAAGTTGTCTAAGTTGTCTAAGTGTCTAAGTTGGATTCTTCTGCCGATATATTTTTCAAAGCCTAAAGGTACCTAGGATAAAGATTTGGTTGCCCAAAGACTCCTCCAGAAATCTTCTGTAGTTTTATAAGGAATTGAGAATTGAAAAAATTTTGGCTATTCATTTGTTCTCTGCCTTCGGTTTCAAGAAATTCAAAACTCAAGTTTTTTTTTTCCTATATTGACAATCATATTCATCCAGATAAGGAATGTCAGATCCACACGCACTTTTGAAAAACCTTTAGTAGGCAGTATGACTTCAACTCAGTATCTCTACATAGGCATAGATCCTCTATGGAAAATCAGTCATTTAGCACGACCACCATTCAACAAATTACACACAAGGATGTCACTGATCCTTAATCTTTTCTTTATCTCAAAGACAGTCATTAGTATCCTCTATGTAATTCAGAAATGTGACTTCCTTAATAATTCTTTGGGCTACAAAGAAAAATATAATTAATAAATTATAATTAATAAATTATCAACTATAATTTATTAATTATAATTATTAATTATTTTTCATGGATTTGGTTTCATTTCAGTAATATTTTCTAAGTGTTTTCTGTAGCTGTCTTTATTTTATGCGTTTCGTTGATATTAATTCCCTATATTAAATTGAAAATTATGAGCAAATGCAAATACCATATTAAAAGCATCATAAATTTGCTTTAAAGGATTGGGAAATGTACAGAAAAAATTGCAAAAAACTATTATACCAATTGACGCAAGTTAAGAAATTTAAAAACTCAAAATCCTGCAGAACATTTAAATCAAAGTTCAAAATAAAAACATATCCGCAGCAGTTCAAAAATACCCAGGGTAACCAAAGCAAAGCTATGTAAAAAAAATAAAAATAAAAACATGAAAAATAAGGTTTCTCTTTTTTTTTTTTAATTTAAAGTAATTATATTTTACATTTCTCGAGACGTCTTCAACACGGGGCTTAATGTATAGGAAAATATAAATGAAGATTAGCCTGTTCTGAGCTTACAAATGTATAATTAAAAAAAATAATAAAATAAAATAAAATTTGAAAGCTTTCAGATTTTACATTACACCCAAAGGGGCGCTTTTTTAAAGTTCCGCGTGTTACCTTTATTAATGAAATATCATGTTCTTCTTACTTGAACCACATACAATTTAATTCAATAGCAATATCACAAAATATTTAAATACAGCATATCTTCAGAATTTCAAACAGACAGTCTTGCCCCCTGGAGACAATTTTTTTTCTCGTACAGTTGTTTCCATTGATCGCTTTGAAATCATTGAGTTTGTTAATCAAAAATTCATTAAAGTTTTACAAAATATGAAATAGATAATAAAACAAATTCGAAATTCAAAATTTGGGCTTCCAGGTACCCACATTCGGATGAAGGATTACGATATTCAAAATTTGATGGCTCTAGGTTTCGTTGTTTTTTCACAGTTCGAGAAACCTACATACATTCATGCAGATTCTTCATTAAATAATTTCTTAACATATAATACAGGGCGATAATATTTGCTGGAATAAATTTAAAAAGTGATTCACTGTTTATAGTGAAACGCCACAAAATGCCGTTTTGAGACTAATAGCCTTCTGGAATACCGCCCCCTTGGGCTAAAATTTACTTAATTTTAATTTAGCGCAAAAATGGGCAAACTAATATGCAAACTTTAGATTCTAAATTAAATAATTAAATAGAATCCAAGAAATATGAAAAAGAACTAAAATTAACTGAATCCTAACATGTGTTTAAAGTGAAGAAAATTTACATAGGAACTTAGCACAAATCAAGCATATAATTAATATTTGTGCTCACTATAACTTATTTAAAATTCTAAATAGAATTAAAATTATTCTAGTAAGAAAAATGAGGGTGATCTATTTTTTTTTTAATTTTAAATAATTTTAATTCTTCTTAAACCAGGAAAGCCCTTGTGATCAAACAAAAGGAAAACGATAAATGCGGTGGAATGAACTGTAGTAGGTTTTACTGTTAGTATAATGAGAAAGCCTGGAAGATGGAATAATCTGTAAAGTTAAAATTAGAAGCAAATTCAGTTACACAGGTTTGCATAAGACTTGAAATTTTGGTACACTCATTAGTTTTTAAAAGTATATTCACTTTATGTGTATATACTGTTACTATAGTAAGACTGTATTATAGAGTTTAATTAAAGTCATTTCAAAAGTGTAGGACATTTGAAATTGTTTCCATTTTATTAAGTTAAAAAAAATATGTATTATATATGTACAGACAGAGAGGGAGAGGAATAAATTTAGAAACATGAATTGTAATATAAGTATAATGTTTAGAAAAATCAATTGTAACATGCAATTTTATGAAAAATCTTTTGTGAATTTTAAAATTTCATCTTTTAAGACACTCACAAGAAACATAGAGATGGGATATAATTCCGGAGAACAAGGAACATTTAATAAATGAAATAATTTCTTCTGTTAAACTAATCAAATAAAAACATCACATTCAAATATTGAAGATAATAATTGAAGCTTTACATGCACTGAGTGATGCGATATTAATGCAAAGGAAATAATGCAAGATATGGTAATTATAACCAACCATCAATTTTTATAACATTCATAAGATAATAGGAAAAAATTGTTTCAAATGTGTAAAATGATAAATATCCTTCACGTGCTTGGCTTAAAAAGACAAAACTTTAGGTTATGATTTTATATTATTATGGTAGAAACTAAATATCTGTTTTTTCAAAATACGCAAACATGGAAAACGAATAATTCCTTAATCTAAATCAATTCTCATATTCTGAATGACTGTAACTAATGTAAAACTCATACATGATAAATGAATATTCATATATATTAATAGGTCCTATTTTAAATTTGCTGCTCAGTTCGATTCAGTAATTAAGACTCTCCTTAATAACACTTTAAGGAGCCTTTACTTAGGGCACCAGCTGTTTTATGGATGGAGAAAAGAAGGAATTTTCATATGCTTCCTGATTTGCGTATGCCTTGTGTTGCTGAAAATTATTTTTACACCTAAAATATATATCGGCATAATATCATTGCATGTTGGATGTGTAAATTCGGATGCTTTTATCTGTTTTCAGACTCCAAAAAAATTGCGGTTGCTTCAAGAGATTGAAGGTGAAGTGGAAGAAAGTGGAATAACTGTAGAAACTCCACTTATTGCCAGCATACCGACGGCGGTGCAGGTAAATATACTTTACATTTTTATGTAATTTATTTCTTGCTGTCTGGAAATCTACAAAATATATGATTATAACTTACATCAGCATATAAAATTATTTACCGATTTGTTTTCAATCCTAGTTAAATATATGGGATTTTGGATCTGTAAGTTCTTGCTATTGTTATTCTTAAATATAGATCCTTTTAGTAATATGTTAGCTATTAATTCATAGCTCCCTTTTTTTAACCAAATTCTGTATACATAACTAGTTTTAATAATCTTTTGATGAGTTTTCCAACACTAATCTAAGATATAACTTTTAATTCCTAAATTCTATGCCTATTGAAATTTGCTTAATTTGCTTAAAAATTGTGTGTCTTTATGATTATTCAGTTTGCTTTTTATAGCTTTGCATATTTTTAAGAATGTGCCACTATGTTTTCCTTTTGCATTTTCTTAATCTTTATTACTCTTTCATTCCTCATCTTTAATGTTAGGGACTCCCCAACTTTTCTTAAATTTAGGCTTAACTTTGTCTTTTCTCTCCTGGCTATTAAGTTATTTCTTTTCATGTGTGATTTTAGTATATATATATATTTACAGAGCGATGAATGTGTGTTATGTGTTGATGTATGTTTGAATATATGTATATATGTATATTCAAACTACTTGAACTAATACAACTTTCATGCAGTAAGCATTTCCATACAGTAAATATGCACTATCTTTTGAATTGCGAACCTCTGTCGTGTCCAATTTAAAAAGCGCACTATTAAAAAATAGACAGTATTTTCGTTTATTGGAAGATTATTAGTTACATATTCGATTTTTCCATATTTTTCAGCTAACCTGACCAATCAGTTGTTGATTGATTAAGACTACTGAATACTGGTAATTCAACCTACCTTGTGTTCGAACTCAGAATAGTCTGGCTACATGGATGTTTTCCGTGGTTTTATCTATGTGTAACGTGAATACAAGCTGGTTTTTTCGATAAGGCATCTTATCTCTTAAGCAGATAGCTTTCTTGGCTTTGCGTACTCAAATGACCTAACCTAAAGTTTCCGCTAATCTAATGATTTTTTCCTCTACGGAAGATTCCCCTGTTTTATGGTTTTTTAACCCCATCATTGCCGTAATCGGTCATCATAATAATGCATATTATTATCAGTCATTGTAAATTTAATTCATCATCATCAAACCGTCATCATAACAAAAATGTAAATTATGATCACTATTTTTGCCACAATAATATGGAATAAATTTGTCTGGTGCTTCATTTTACCTCAAAACAAGAAGAAAAGATGGTGAAAAAGAAAAAGAAATATTTTTGTAACCAGTGAAAGCAGAATCTATCTACTGCCAGCTTGTAGGCCAGGGCTTCTTACAATCATCGGAAACAAAATTATGTTAGTCAGTTAGTTAATTAAATTAGTTATGTAGTGGTCAGCAGGCCCGACGAATAACCGAGAGGTCCGTGGTTCGATTCCTGGTGAAGGCGTTGCTCATTTTTTCATTCTCCTGCTTCAAAAGTACCTAATGTTTCTACAACCCTTATGATTGCCAGTCTTTACAACGCCATCTCAGTCATTGGGCTTAACTGCATTAACAAGGCAAAGTCCTAGAGGCTTCGGCCATGATATTAAATATTAGCTCGTAATAATTAAAAAGTAGTTCTGAGCAAAACTGAGGCACAAACATTGTATAACTGAGTTTCTTTCTCTGGAAGCCGAACTGTCGCTGATTTCCTTTTCCTGAAACATCTTTTAATTTCCTCTAATTTTGTTTCATCATTAAATTCTAAACATGCAAAAATACTTTTCCTTTCTATGCATCTTCTTTTGGCACGGCAGCATTTATAATATATAACAAAACTTTGATTTCTTCTCCAATGATATAATAAGGAATGTTTTCTAGGAAGATGTTTCTAGCATAACTTAATTTCCCTTTCATTATCAAGGTCCTTCTGTACAAAGGTCCTTTCTTCTTATTTCGAATTTTCTCCAACTTCAGAAATTTCTTTTCTTTAGATTTTTCTGCAATTTTTGCAGGCGTTTCACTTTTACTTGTTTAACATTTTTTGTAAACGGGTTCAATTTGTTTTGGAATATGTAATTCACTGGGTAGATCATACTCTAAAATTTGGCTCATGTCCCTCGAATTACGTTAGCAACACTGGTAGGAAAAACGAATTCCTAAATCTGGGTTAAAATATTTCGGGAGGGTCAGTATTGGCTGCTAAAACAGTTTCTGAATCTCAAGAACGGTGTTCTTTAGGATGTTAACTAGTTTGCTCCGTGGCGAGAGCCTGGGAGAATAGAAGTGACACTACAGATAAAAATAATAAGGTAATGGGTTAATAAACTTAAAACATGCAAATCACCCTCATCAGTAATTAAATAATTCGAAAACATATGCGTTTGAGAGTTTTACAACTAAGAAATTTACAGTTGGTTAGCTAAGAGTTTTACTGTTCTAAATCTAAGATTTATCCATAACCTTTACAGCATATGAAAACTGGACTTTTACTTAACAAAGACTTCATCCTTCGCTTCATAAAGGAAAGTAGCATTTTCTTCAAATCCAAATTTTAAATAATCTGGTGTGTACACCACGTGACTTCCTTCTACGGAACATACTAAAATATACGCATTTCATTTAAACTTGTTGAATTGAATTAAATCTACTTCGTCAATAGCGCATAAACCACAGTAGAATAAATGCGTTTTCTAAAATTCAGTACGTTTATTTACCATAGCGATACTCTGGTGCTAGGTTCACTGAACACCGTTACATCTCTTTCATGTTGTAACTCAGAATGCAAAAAAAATTATGTCACTAGCAGAATTATTTAATCGTTGCCGCATTTTCTAAGCAAATACTATAATAAATCTAAAACGGTGCGTAAAGGAAATTAAACAAATAAAAAATAAACAGTTTATCACAGGCGATTCAGCGCTGCTTACCTAATGCGCATGTGCTACTCATAAACATTCTCCTCTGTCCGAAATAAACTGGCGGCAGTATTTTCTACTAATATGAAGAACTTATTTCCTCGAATTTCATAAGAGATGTATTTCTCATTCAATTAATTCAGCTCTAACTTCAGGGCAAGGCAAAAGTAATAAAAACGCAAAAAAATATCTTCATTAGAAGTTTAAATATGTAGAAAGACATGAAACAACAAGTACAGTTAAAAAAATTTAAAAAAGCTGTTTTTACAATTAAAGTCACAATTTCTACACAAAAACAAGCCATTCGGTGGGCAAGAAGACATATTTTTCGGTGCACAAATCTAAAAGTTGCCTTTTGTTCTCACTCGGCAGAAAGACACTCAAGGCGTAGAAAGTGAATTAATTTTTTGTTCAATCTATTCTGAGTCAATATATGGGATAATTTAATAACTTAAATGATAATTCCAGAATGGATTAATCTTAATTTAATTCGCAATATTAAAAGAAGACGTCACTTTTTTGTTGTGAAGCTTAGTTTTTCTAGATTGGCAAAAAATCCACTACTCTGCTAAGTTTCCAGTGAAAACAAATATGGCTGCTATCGAAAAAATTACGCTTAGGCATACTTAAACAACTTTTAAATTGTTGATAATTCCCCACATGTAACATGCCGGTTAACTAAAGGCATAAACACTTTAACCGTGAGATAAGAACAACATAATTCAATCTTTTTAAAGCAAAAATTGCACAATTTACAAACATATAAGAATAAAGAAACTGAGCTCACTGAGCCGAGTAACAGAGTGGATATATATAGACACATATATTTATATGCTTTTGTCGTGGCCGATTGCACCCCAAAAAAGGAGGTGCGCATCTACATATTACAGCAGTCCCACGTAAAAAAATTCAACGTTCTGAGGCTATTCGTTTTTGCGAAATACACACATACATACTTACGTAAGTACAGTCGCCACGAGTAAATCACTTCTGAATCATTTTAAATCTGTTTGATAATTCGTTTGGAAGAGTCCTTTATTCTGTCCTTACGCACAGTGCCCTTTATTTTTAAATAAAATCCTTAAGGTTTCTAAAATTGAAGTATGTGTAATTTTGCTAAAATCCTTTCACTTATTCCTTACTAACCTGTCAGCTTAGTCCTCATGGTCTTGAATCATGATGTTTTTAAAATTGCAAATACTTAACTAAAAAAGGCTTTTTACTTCCTTATACGAAGTAAAGGAAATATTGTAATCATGAAAAATTCCGGGTACCATATTTCAAACAAAATATCCATTTTCATCGCTATCGAATGCAATTTAACGATGTTTCTAATAGACTCTAAATAGTAACTATTTAACCTTTCATTCTTGAAAGCACTCCGAAATTTAATACATTATAAAGTGGTCTACAGTATTTTTATTTACGAGTTCGCAACTGAGTTTGCGCAATAAAGGAATTTTAACAAATATCAACACATTTTTAATTACATTTAGAATTGGAAAGTTTTATTTATATTTTTCAAATATCTAAATCTATTAATATGAAAATACAAAATATCTTAAAGGATATATATTCATCTTAAATTCTGTTAAAAATTGGAAATTACAAAACGAGAAACAATAGAAATCTAAAAGTACTCTGTTGCATGAGTAGGGGTTCGTAACAGATTGAATGCACAGGTCCGAGAAAAGGTTAATACAATTTGTTCTTATCAAAAGAAATACAAGATAACGCTGGAATTTTTCTCAGAAATATTTGTACAAGTGTTCACAATATCGCGCTTTAATAATCAGTAGTTATACTTTAAACTACCAAAAGTTTGAAATAGAACGCTCAGCACAGCACAGAGAAAGCTAATCCGATCACCAATAACAACATCAGCTACCAAAACAACTGTGATGAGATCCAAGGAGCGAAGGATTAATTATTGCGGAGTACCTAGGGTAAAGAACCCTCTACCTAAACATCATAGTTAATAAAAGGGAGCAGAAATAGGAAAAAATACTTGAAAGACGTTAAGGAGAAGTAAAAAGGAAGTCAACATGACTTGAGAAAAATTACAGAGACAAAAAGAAGAACTTACAAAAATATTATAAGTTCGGAAAAATAAAGCAGCGATTAACGAGACTCGACCTCGGAATCTTTTGGTCTCGAGTCTAACGCGCTAACCACTGAGCTAGGGAAAATACATTTTTCTTGGTATTTTAAGATTTTTAATAATTTTTTGGGGGTATTTTATAATTTTATAACATGAATACAACACCAAAGATAAAGTAGATAGGAAAGATTTTACGATTAATAGGCTCCTTGGTCACATGGATTATAATATAGTTATATGCTAGTAGTGTAATGACTACTTACCAGTGAATAGCAATTTGGCAGATTAAATATGCGGTAAATGATGTGATATTTAAAAGAAACAGATTGGTAATCATGTGTGAGACATATCTGGAGCAGCTGAGTGAACGTCGTCGTCGCTGGAACTGAAGGCTGGGGGGTGGAGGTGGATCGTCGTCTTTTAGAAGGAGGGAAGATTCCGTACTCCTGTCCAATTACAGACCGTGGTCGTTTTGAGGAACTTGGGACCGTGGTCGTTTTGAGCATTTGTAAAGCAGGATTATCAATCTGTTCAATTTTGGCAAACAAATTTTGACTAAGTCTTTTAATTAAGACATCAATAGATTTAATGTTAAGGTCCGAATGAATCACGTCATTACGAACATACCAGGGAACATATGCATTAAGGGCTAAACGGAGGGTCTTATTCTGAAAGGTTTGAAGTTTTAATATATATGTCTTAGATGCAACGGCCCAGATTGTGCAGGCATGCATAAAAATTGGTCGAATAATCGAAGTATAGAGAAGAGCTTTGTTTTTAATGGACAGATGGCTCTTTCGAGCTAATAAGGAGTATAGTTGGGTTCTGACTATATCCGCTTTTTTTAGAACATTCTCAATATGAAGACGCCAGATTAATTTTGAATCCAAGGTAACACCAAGATATTTATACGAATTACACCAGGGAATGTAATCGTCAAAAAGCTTTAAGTTAATGGTAGGGTATGGAAGATGGGACTCGTGGAAAATTATAGCAGCACATTTAGCAACATTAATTTTGATTTTCTACGTAAGGAGCCAGAGCTCAAGACTAGAGAGATAACTCCGAATTTTTGGACCAGAAAATCCAGGCGTTTGTTTTGAGCTAGGATGACCGTGTCGTCTGCATAAAGAGCGAGAGTGACACTTGATAAATTTGGGATGGCATTAATAAAGATATTGAAAATTTGAGGGCCAATAAAGGAGCCCTGTGCTATGCCACTAAGGATTGGACGGGGTTTAGAAATGATAGTATTAACTCGTACAGAAAAAGAACGATTAGTGAGATACGAGTTAATAATGACTGTGATGAGATCCAAGTTCCAAGTTCCTCTTTAAGCCGCGATTAACACGCAGTAATTACGTGCTGTGTTCCGGCTGTCTTGATATAGATGCTACTAAGAGCGCTGCAGGTGGGGAAATGCTTGAGCTGGGCGGTGCAGGAAGCTGAGATGTAGAAAAACTGTGATGAGATATTCTCTGTCTGGCTTTTTATAGCTTTAAATCAGTCGCGCGAGATAATTCTAGCATTTTCTGCTTCTCGAGATTTCTGAAAACCAATAAAAGGATGGAACTGCTGTTACAGTTAACATAGTAGTCAATTGCATTTAATCAATTTAAATATAAATTACTAGATATCTATTTATCAAATATTAAATGCACGTGCTCCTGTGTTTTTACTTTTCCGGCGTAGCTTTGTCTTAAAATATGTCTCTCATTGCAAGGGGAAATAAAACAATTTTAATTATAATTGTACTAAAATATCTAACTAAATAGAAAATTCGTAACATTATTTATATTTCTCAAACATCTAAGTTAATTCAAATTAAAATTCATGACATCTTAAAGGTTACTTCTTCATCTGAAATTTTGTTAGGAATCCGAAATTACAAAAAGAGAAACAATAGAAATCTAAATAGACACCCATGTTATTAAACAAAGAAAATAATAGTGTGCAATTTAAAAGTAAAAAGTAATTCAACGTAAAATTAGCACAAATAAAGAAGAAAATATCTCTGATTGTAAGTTTCATTAGAACTAGTCCAACACTGTCAAAGAGTTATTGTTATGAGAGACTCAATGAAAACTTCAGTGCTTCACGTGCTGGTTGAAATATTTGATCCAATCATGTTACGCCATTAGTTATCAACCCTTACTCAGAAAATCCCAAATCTGACGCAACCTAAAAATTTGGAATAATGTAGGCACATAATTTTCACTAGTTCAAAAGTATACATATTGGCTGTTTAACAATTCTGAACACTGCCATTGTAATCCTACTGGGAATCAAAAGTATTGACGATATAAAATCTATAAAATTAACATTTTGCAGCTGAATCATGGTCGATATAGTGCTCCTCATGATATAGTTGCAAAGCTTAAATTATTTCCAGCTTTCGTTATATGAAAAAAAGTGTATATATTTTAACAGGTAATGTTCTAAATTTTTGATAATTCTCAATATTTCGAACGAACAAAATAGCTCCGAACGAGCTTTTAAATACAGAAAAGGTTATATATATGTCAAAATATGCATTTTATCGCAACATTATCATCCGATATTGGACACTGTAGATGAAACACAAATATTCTTTATTGAATTCTATAAATTGTTTGATTATTTTAAAAAAAATTAATTGTTGTACTCTACAGTTTGTCTTGCATCCAGCTAGTCTTCACTTTTACGTATTATTTAAACAACAGAATATGTTTGCCACTGGAAAGAATAATTATATAATTATTTTTGTCCAACCTTTAACGTTCATTTCCTTTTCCTCATATGCTTGATAATTAGCATTTTTCAGTTACATTAATTTTGTTTACATTCATATGCTTTCAGTTATATTTTAAGTTAATATCGTGCATTCCATTTTACTTTAAAATTCTAACTCAGAATGATTATTTTTTTAAAATTTGTAACTTGTCCTCATTTTTACTTTTACTTTTCTTTCAAGCAGCAGTGGACAGATCACAGGAAAGAAGGACTACGATTATCTACGCCGGTTTGAACCACAGTCCTTCCACTTTTAAGACTTGAATTGAAAACTTCAGATTCTATTGGATTCGGGTGGAATGAATACCAGCCCGAAGTGAGAGAGAAAGGAAAAGAAGGGAAAAAAAAAGAACTCGATAAAAATAGCGACCAAACGAAGAAAAAGTCAATCAGATTGAAAAGCAGACGAGGGATAAAACTAGATACCTCTAAAGAATGGTGGATCAATCGTACAGATGGCACAGTTAGATCTTCGATAATAGTTCCTTTGATCGAGAAAGTTCCGACAGATGGTCGCCATATTCCACTCATTTAGCAAAAGGAATCACAACATTTCGCTTTTATTTACCTAGTAATTGCAACATCAGCTTTTGAAATGCTTTCCAGGTTGTTCTCAGAAATAAAAAGGAATTATTTATTATTAAATATGATGATAAATCGAGACTGGTTTTAATTTGCGTGCAACATTTCGCGCATATTTTCGAAAAATATTCAGATTTTTATTAGAACTTGTAATAGAAGATGCCATTCACCTAAGTTTTTTAAAATTTTCATTCTGCTGCTACTAAATGACGTTTCAGACTCTGTGCATCAATAAAATATGAATTACAGATATCATGCTTATGAAATTAATTCAATTGTTTTAAAATAAAAAAAAATACTCATAGCAGGTATCATAACAGAAAGATGCATTCAGGTTAAAAAAATGAAAATGAATTTAACCGTAATCTAACTTGCACAGCACATGTATGTTAAAGTGTGAAAATTTAAATCTTTGTTAAAAATAAACATTACATCAAACTAATCAAAATAATGCTTGCACTTAACTGTGACCAGGTTATTCATGCGCGTGATAGTGCTAACATTTGCAATAAATTAATAGAAAATTAAATGACATCAAAAATCTTAATCTAATTCTCTTTCGAGAGCTAATATATGCTTTTTGCTTCCGTTCGTTTTATTTTAAACCTTTGGTCATGATTTTTTAAGAAATAGTATAGAATATGTTTTTAATTACAATATAAATCGCATTGTACGAAATGCATGTATTTAAAATACTGATGAGACGAATCTAAATCAGTTAACAGTTATCACATACCAATAGCACATTTTAGCAATAATAAAATGCGTTAAAATATTAAGTGAAAGAAAGATGCAACTCTGGAAATAAAAATTTAATGTCTAAAACGTTTTGAAGATCAGCGTTTTTTCATAAAATTCTTAAAAGCAATTCGGTCTAAAAAGCAAATTTAACTTTAGCCTCGTAAATAAAATATTTTCCAACAACAGTATTTCCTATTTCTTATCTTTGTTTTTGATAATTTAATTGAATAATTTACTAGCACATTTCCAAACTGTCAAAGAAGCAGCCATGAAATGTTGTCTATTTTTTAAGTTTCCTTGGAAGTATTATCTTTTTATTAATTTAACTTATTATTTCTCGACGCTGAAAATTAACTTAATTACTAGAATCATGAAATTACAGCATAAAAACATTTCCGAATTAACTATATTAAAAAGATTTTCACGGAATTCTTCTTTCTTGAGATATTGCTTGGTGAATTCTTAATGACCCGCAAAGCCAAGGACACTAAAAAACGTTCCTTTTTTCTAAAACTTTAAGTCGCGATAAGTCGTCAGCTTTCTTATTTATGGCTTTCTAAGTCAAGTGAAAGTATTTTTTTTACTTTTTCGAAGTAAAGCAAGCATGCTGCTCTTCTAAAAGTATAAAAATATAAAGATTGCTTAGTAATGAATATTTTCTAATTTTTATTTGCTGCTTATAAATAATGACTCTAAATTTCTCTGAAACGAAATTATAATGAACTAACATGTTATGATCTATTATGATTAGATATTCTAGAAATTCAATTTTTTGAATAATAATAACTGTTCTTGGTTTGAATAATGTCAACTGCAAAAGCTACTTCTCAGCCTAAAATGTTTAAACAGTTTTGCCTTGTTGTTAGACTTTGTTTAATAACTAGCAAGTTAATTAAGCAAACTTATTAAATATTATTAATTGTAAGATTGCGTTTTTAAATTTAACCTTGTCTACAACTCTATGAGTAAAACTCGCCTGTATTTATGTTACACATCAAGAACACATTAAAATATTTTACAGGAAATCTGTTTCTACGGTTCGAACTGTATTTCAGATTACCAGTGCTTAATGATCTTAGTCACTTGTTGGCTGGCAATGTCTGATTGGGGGGGGGGGTATGACATCTAAATTTCGCATCAATAAAATTATACAGTGAACCTGAACTAATTTAAAATAGTTTGGTTAATAATATAATAATCTCCAAAAGTTCATATCTGCATCTCATTCAGTTTCAAAACGAAGACTTTCATCAATAAAATTATTATCTAATAATAAAACGGCATATTTTAATTTATAAAAACTTAATCATACAGGAATCTACATGGAAGGTTTCCTTTTAAATGACTACTTTTCGTAGCAAATGAAATACAGCATTATAAATTGCTACGTTAGGTTATTTATACACAAAAATTATTGCACATTTTTTGCCTAAACATGCAACACATTAAGACATTAAGATGACAACTGATTACACCTGCAGATCAATAATATTAGTTAAAGAGTACGAACATCTTGATTATTGGGGAAGAAAGGGTAAAGTAGATATAATGTATGTGTGATTCAAGTAATGTAAATCTCTCTTTTCAGCCAATTTAAGCATGTAAAAAAAAGACATATTTACAGCCAAAGAAAGTACGTGAAAGAAAATCTATCTTTACAGTCAATGTAAACACATTAATACCGAATTAAAAGATGAGCAAAACATAAGTATATTGTATTATCTACTGACTTACATATAATGATCTCATAAAAAATAAGTTTATAATAAAAAAACGCCGCTTCAATGAAATGTGATATATGTTTGAACAAGTAAATGTGTAACACTTTGTTTACGTGTTTTTCCTGTTTGATGCGTTCGAAAGAATGGTCAATTACAGTTCTCTATTATAACAAATGTGTTTGGCAAGAACTGGTATATATGGACTGTTTGAAAGTATGCTGTATATGTATGCTGGCCGTTTCTACTGTCATTATTTATGATGTACATAAAAAATTTCATTACAAATAAACCTGTTATAAATCACTGTGGTCTGCATCTTTCTTAAAGAAAAAGGATGAATGCAATTTTTTTGGACATTAACGGTATTAACACAAATGGACATTAGCACAAATGATGCTATAATTACATTTAGAAAATTTCTCTCAAAAGAGCTAAAGAACTTCATTTTGAGTTTTTCAATAAAATTATTAGTAGTATCAGTAATGCAAGGCCGCATCATTCATTGAACTTTCAGGGAATTCCAATTTTACAATCCAAACACCTTGTAAGCAGAATTTTTATATATAGGCGCAGAGATAGAAACTCATGAAAATGTGAAGCCTAGGACGATTCATAAATGTATCTATTTATTGTCGGTAGATCGTAAGTAATAATTTAAAGTAACAATGTGTTAGCACGAGCGTAAATCGATCACATACGAATAAAGGTAAAATTAAGTGAATAAACCTAAATTTGAATGTTTTCATTCTTAATATGTTTTTATATAGAATCTATTTTAAGGTCATTATGAGCGATACTATCACTTATGTAATAGTGCGCTTTTTATGAAACCTAGTCCTTTGTTTGTAATCGAACTGTTACCTATAATTATTGCCAAAGGACTATTGAAAGTTATTGTAAATCAGAGTAATAGTTAAACCTAGGTGTATAATAGTCAAGTATTTTGTAATAGGTGTGCATGTAACTTCCGTGCATATAGCTTGTAAGATGGGGCTTAAGGCGGCATCCGAACTAGCATATTTCAACGCTGTCATTCAAGCTTCCAAGGACTAAGAATATTTTCCTCTCGCGTTTTATGCTTTGCGTGGATTGACGGATGGGCATAATCCCGTTCTTTCCAACGAAGAAACGAGTCGTAGCGATTTGTGATGCCACGAAAATAAAACAAATGCCAGAGTTCAGCTGCTTTTATAGATGCACGATTAAGCAATAGAAGTATACTTAAAACATATTTTAAACGAAATACTGCTTATTAGTGCTGTAAAGTCATACTCTAATGCAGTTATGCATACAAAGCTGTACGATAAACTCATATGCTCTTTGAAGTCGATACAAAATACACACTAGTGAATAAAATTAAAAGAATTTTCATATTTGGTTGATTATTTATAGAGCTGATAGACACATGTTAATGAAATTTTCTACTAATGTAGGCAGATACAATTAAAAAAAAGCATTCAGAGTAATCTGAAAGTTTTCAGATTTTATATTACGCTCAAAGGGCGGTTCTTTAACGTTTCGTGTGTTATTTATTAAATACAGTCTTTCCATTAAATCTCATAAAATTCAATTCAACAGCATTATCACAAAGTATTTAAACACAACATATCTTTAGATTTCCGATAGAGAGAGTTGCGGGCTGGAGATGGAAGTGTTTTTTTCTTTTCGTACATTGTTTGCTTTGAAATAGTTGTGTTTGTTAATCAAAAATTCGGTAAAATTTCACAAAGTATGAAATAGATAATAAAACAAATTCAAAATTCAAGCTTCCGGGTGCGCATGTTCGGGTGCAGGTTTAAGTTATTCAAAACTTGATGGCTTTAGGTGCCATCGTTTTTTACCAATGCCAGAAACATAATAAACATTCTTGCATAATCTTCATTATTTATTTCTTTAAATATAATACGGAGCGATTATATTTGGTGGCAAAAATTTAAAAAGTGATACGCCCTTTATAGTTAACCCACGCTAAATGCCATTTCGAGACTAATAACACTTCTCGGCTAACGCTCTTGTGGGCTAAACATGTACCGCATAGTAGTCCTGATAAACAGACATGATCGTCTTTCATGACTTCCAACTGGAAATGAGGTAATTCTAGACTCTCTGCGGCCGTCTCTTCCTCTCCATCTGCAACTCTTTTTTCAGGTTCTGGGAAGAAAGGCTAATTACAATTGTACTGTAAAAAGCGTCTCGGATATCTTATATACTAATCACGTTTGGGGATCTGGTTAATCTGTTCGGTTAGTATTCGCTGAGAAAATCATGCATTAGTAGTGAACGGACATTATCGTCTATAAACATATTCTGAGAGATAACTATAAAATTGGATAAGCCCATATAGGGTTTTAAGTCCTCCTTCCTGGATTTCACTGTAGTAAAAGACTAGGCTTCCCAGACCATCAAAACTTCGCTGCCGTACAGGCCCTTTTTTGAATTTTTGAGCATAGGTAGTTGATTTTGATGGTGAAGATGAAGGTACGGCGAGAATGAAGGATTACTCCGAATCGAGAATCAGCTATGAAGGAACGACTCCCGTTGACGCATAATTCAAATTCCATGATCTTTGTTCGCACTAGTGAAAGAGATGCAAACAGTAGAACTTCATACAAATAGACGAACCATAAATCCCTATATCCGCTTTCTGAAGTGAGCAGTTGGTTGTCGGCTTTAGCGATTTTTGGTCTCAGAGCTGGTAGGAAAAGATTTCAACATGCAGATGAAACTTAGTCGTCCACCTTGCTGTTTGGAACTGTCTCAGCTGCACACCCACCACTCGAGCATATAAACAAATAATCGTGGTTCCCTCGTGCTTGGCTTTGACGACTATGATAGACTATGATTTGACGACTAGAAATTTTGTTAGCGTTGACAATTTACCTTTCACTCCAACCGTCGATATAGTGAGATAGCAGTGTCTTACTGTGGCATTATCCACCCACCAACTAACTGGCTGCTTGACACACTATCATTTAATTCTTTGTGTATTTTTACTGGTTTCTGTTGGTCTTTGTGGGTTTTTCTTACAGGTTTCAAAATGCCCCAAAGAAACCAGTAAAACTTTCTACTGGTACCCATAGAATTCTGTTGGTCTCTACTGACTTTTACTGGTTTCTATTGATCTCTATAGGTTTTACTTACTGGTATCATCTGACACCCATAAAACCAACATCAAAGTCAGAACTTCTTACTGGTTTGTACTGGAACTTCTTACTTTATATTGACTATCACTGGTTTTCTCACTGGTATCAATATAATAGAAATAGATGCCAAATAAATCTTATGTTGGTTTATATGGGTTTATTCTAAATTTCTAGCTGACGTCAATAGACTTCTTCTAAACGATGGAATTAACACTGGTGTCAGTAAAACAAAATTCATTGGTATACTTGTTTTCTACTGATTATTTTAAATTATTTATTTATTTGCTTTTATTTAATTTATTTTGTTTGTTTTACTGTTGAAAATAAGTTTATTTCTATATTGTAACCAAAAGAAAGCTTTAAAATTAAAAAGCATACAGTAAACCCTCTCGTCTACACCTCTTCTCTAAGACGATCAGCATTTCTAAGAATATGATCTCAAGACCATCAGAGTAACCTGGAAACGCAGGTGGTCGTTTTACAGAGGGTTTTTAGTGTTGTGTAGCAAATTTTCATGTAACACTTAATTATTTAAGTTTGACTTAAGATTAATTTTCATTATTCTAAATTTATGCTACACAACGTTATTTTATTTAATATCTTGTATTTATATTTGCTTTGGTTTAATTTTAATTAGTGGTTTTGGTACTTTAAGATTTGTACGTCTCTTCCACTGGTTACTCGTAAACGCGTTGAAACAGACAATGGAATTAGGTGCTTTCGTAGGTAATAAACTTGATTTAAAATTACTTAACTTAGGTTGATTCTCATTTAACTTATATCATTGGATGCAGAAAAATTAGCCTTTTAATTTAAGAGTACTTTCAAGTCTCTAGCTTAAACAGTTTTTAAGTTACAGTTAATTATTCAACGAATTTTTGCACTTCGAGTATTTTTTTTGGTTGAGGGGGAAAGGATTGAAAAGCGTCACTTTTGCAGTTGATTTCCAAGCCTTTGCTTAGGAATTTTTGTCCGTTGCCTAGGTTTGCTGGTTTTCCCACGCCTACGTCGAATTCTTGGTTCTTCTTTTGGCGGGCTTGGCGAGATTCGGATTTTTGTTCCAGTTCAACTCCTCGATTTTTGGACGATATTAGCAGGGGTTTGTGTGAGGGGTAGAGTTTCAGTTTATTCACCCTTTTGGCGAGTTTTGGCGATATCTAGTGTCCGGACCTGACAAAAAGCGGGTGCAGGTGGGATTGCGAAGCTGTTGGGACGTTTTCGTTTTTGCATTCGGCTGACAAGAAGATAACTTTCTCGGGCGCCTTGGGCATCTTGTTGCTGCAACAGAAAGGATGAATTTGTTTTTTTAACGGGGGGCTTATGGCTCCTGTCACGTCTTACTCCATGGCTTCGGAAATAGTCCTTCAAAAATGTAAATGAAATAATTCTGCAATAGAAAAGGAAATGAAAGAAAATTATATTTCCATGCTTCAACTACCACAGAAATAATGTCCTTCAAAATGGAAAGTAAATATTTCTTCGTCAATTCTACCATCTGATGAAGACTCAGTCCGCTTCTTCAATTTATAAGAACAGAAAAAATCAATAGCCAAGCAACCTGTGTTCCGACCTGAGTTTCCTGATGGCTCTGAAGTTCGTAATACAGAAGGCTGGATGAAACTTCCAAGTTCCTGCGTACTGGGTATTCTTCGAATGTTCGGTGTCCGCCAAGCTGCCGTCGAACCCCCAAATCTCCAGGTTCACATCTTCCGTCAGTTAAGAAGTTTTTCTTTTTGAACTTTAATGTTAACTTAAATTCTTAAAGATTTTTTTTTCATCCAAAATTCTCTGGTTTAATTATTTCTTGAATTTTTTTAAAGATTCTATTATTATCAGAATTTAACTTTTATTTAAATGTTTGCTGTAAAGAATTTTGAAAGGTAGAAAATTTAAATCTTTAATATTTTTGAAGATTTGCTGATTTAACTGAGATCTGAAGAAATTTGTGAGCAGTCTTAAATTGCTCTAGTTAAAGGTATAATTTTTTTTTCCCCTTATGGTGCAATACTATAGGTACTTAACTCTGTACTTCATTATTTGAATTTTCTCTTGTTCTGGGATAAATAAGGTGTAAGAACCTTACAACTGAAAAATGAAATAGAAAATTTTAATTTGTATCTTAACTCATAAAAATAGTTATTACTTAAACAATAGTATTTGAATTGAAGTGGTTACTGTCTAAGATTGCAGTATTTGTGGAAAATATATAAATGTTTAGCTATTTGTTTTCTAAACTAAATAAGGTAGTTCCCGGGGACTAGTATAATTTTATGTTAGTAAATTTGTTTGATATCAGTGTTTTAAGGAAAGTAATAAACTAAGTTAGTATTATTGATTTTATGTGTTTACTTGAATTTCTGATTACACAACATGGTTTCACCAGTAGCAAGGCTCTTCGGGTTGTTGAAACGAAATTTAAAAGGGTACAAACACAACGCAATTCATATTTGTTTAAACTACTAGTATTTTACAGCTTAGTATATAACAATTGGTGCCGTGACTTTTGAACCAATTTTGAGCACTTAATATTTTGGTTGTTTTGAGCCATATTTAAGGGACATTATTAACTTCTTGGGGGTGTTGAACTTGATGCTGGTGATTTTATGTTTGTTTAAGTATTTAACAAGTAACATTTATTTTAAGTATTGCTATTTTTTCTTCCATCTGTCTAGACTTGATACTAAAACCCAATCAGTTAAACGGTTACAGTAACACGTCTATGCAGTGGTCGTATTTTGGTGATATACACATTTACCTTTTATTTTCTTGTGAGGGTGTATAACAGATGTGCACTTTTGTTTTGACACATTTTTATGGACTCTAATGCTCACAACACAAACAGCTACACAGAACTGCTGTTGTTATTATGTGTTAGTATCTAAGTGCTACACAATTTGATTACTGTTTACACAAAAATTCATTGTATAACAGATGTGTATTTTCTCAAAAATGTATGGACTCCAATGTTAACAACATTAACACTTACACTGTTTATTAGTTTAAAGTACTATTGTTATTTCTGTGTTTATATTAGTGTTAGTGTTCACCTGTGAGTCACAGATTAGGTTACCATTTTATCTTAGTGATTGCATTATTGTGAGTAACATATAGTTCAGTATGCCTAGAAAGAGAGTTCCTGCTAGTAGTAGTTTTTTTAGTATGGAGGAGGATCGAGAAGTCCAGGGTATGTCAGTTTTTGGGTCAGATCCTTTGGAATCTGTTCCTGTTTTTACAGGCGCAGACAGTGGAACTAGTTTAAGTGACTTCTTGGATAGGATAGACCTAATAGCCACTCATGTAGGCTGGTCAGATAAAGACAAATTGACTGTAATTAGAGTCAAGGTTGCAGGTGAGGCTGCTGATTTCATAAGAAACAACCCTAGGTTGAAAAGAGAAACCAGTCTAGAATATATTGTAAATGCCTTAAAGGAACGATTTACTTCTGTGCACAACTTGCACTCTAACATACGTGCTCTTATCCAGGCTTTTCAGAAGCCACACGAATCAGTAAGGCAGTTTGCTGCCCGTATAGAGGCACTTTCGTACAAAACTGTACCTGTAGAAAGAAATAGTGACCCTGCAGCTGAAGCTCAAAGGCAGGATTTATTACTGTCTGTATTTATTGAAGGTTTACAGCTTCATTTGAGACGATTACTGTTACCGCAGAATCATAAAACATTTACAGCTGCTAAACAACATGCCATTATCGAGGAAGATATGTGGGCTAAGAGCCATGCTAGTTGTGATTTTCCAACAGCTGAGGTTAGGGCAGTGCATGCGGCTAAGCCAGCACTTGAAAACGCTAGTACACCACCATCCGTACATACTTCAGAGCTCACTACAGCTATTAAGCTCCAGCAGGAAAATATAGCTCAGCTAACCAAAATGATGGGTTCACTTCAAACTCAAGTTCAGAGTTTACTATCACAGAGTACTCATACCAGACCCATTCAGCCCCGTTGTTACAGATGCAACAGAATTGGGCATATTAGTAGGGATTGCTACGTAAACATTGTGCCTAACCAGCACTCTAGACAGGGTCAACAGAGACTTAGAAGTAATCAGACAGCTAGGCGTAATCCCAACAACACCACACCAGCTGTTTCGAGTAACTCAAATACCACAAGTGTGACTAATAATGCTTTGAATCCCCAAGCTCCAAGCTTTAATTTAAACTAATTCAGGGTGGGGAGAAACCAGACTCCGTTTCGTCTCCTAAGGCCCTTTTGGAGGTACCATCCGTGTTTATTGTTTCCACAAGTGAGGCGTCTTTGCCTATAGTAGAAGGTTCTATATTGGGGAATAAAGTTAAGTTTTTATTGGATTCAGGAGCAACTGTGAACATCATAGAATCTAAATATATTAATTGTTTTGGCAATAAAATCTCACTGGACACCTGCAATATTTATTTGAAAGGAATAGCAGCAGAAAAGTTAAAAGTAACTAAAAAAGTCAGTTTAGTTGTAGAATTCCAGCAACAATATTTTGAAACTGAATTTTTGATATCTGACACACCTCTTTCGTCTCAGTATGGTGCTTTATTGGGAACTAAATTTCTGGTAGACAACAACATGCATTTGGATTTTTGTACTTCACAACTGTTAGGACCAAATGTAATTTTAAAGTGGAATCTAAGTCAGCCTAGTGCTATGAACTGTAATACACCTTCTAGTTCAGCTTCTCAGTCATTTTGTTACTCTGTAACCAAACATAAGTTACCACCTTTTTCTGAGAACATTATTAAGCTTACTACTCACTCTCTTAATTTTAATGCTAATACTGTTTTGATTGAACCTTTAATGGAACATGCACAAAGTAAATTTGCCATAGCCAGATCAGTTAATCAAACTTCTCAGTCTCAAGAATTTTATGTCAAAATTGCTAATTTTTCACCAGACATTCTGCACATAAACAAAGGAATGAAATTGGCCAGTGCCCAACCTGTGAATGTCATCTCACAAAATTTGGAACATATCAACAATACTACCATTGAAACAGGCGAGGATTTCGAGTCATGGGGTGGTGAATTTGATCTCAAACATTTACCTGAGCAGCAACAACAACAATTATCACACCTTCTCAATCAATATAGTAACATCTTTGCTGCCTCAGTTACTGAATTAACAGGGTGTGACACCATCTTGCATAACATCAACTTACGTGACAATATTCCTGTTAGGCAAAAGCCTTATAAAGTCCCTTACCATCTCAGGGATGAACTCGACAGACAGGTGGCAGAGCTGCTTGAAGCTAACATCATTCAAGAAAGTGACAGCCCTTACAGTGCACCTGTTTTATTTGTTAAAAAGGCTGATAACACCTACCGTTTGGTCACTGACTTCCGTAAGTTGAACGAAAAAACAATCGAAGATAGTTTTCCTCTGCCATCCATGATTGAATTGATAGAACAGTTAGGAGATGCAAATTATTTTTCCACTCTTGATTTAACATCAGGGTTTTTCCAGATGAAAATACATCCGGATGATACCTTCAAAAGTGGTTTTTCTACTCCTTCTGGGCACTATGAGTGGTTACGAACGCCTTTTGGCCTCAGGAATGCACCAAGTTCTTTTCAAAGGCTGATGTCTATCGTTTTGGCAAATCTTTCACCACTAAAAATAGGAATTTACATTGATGATATTGTCATTGCTTCCAAAACTTTTGAGGAACATTTAGAGAAATTAAAGTTAGTTTTTGACAGATTGAAGCAGCACAATTTGAAACTTAAACCTTCGAAATGTCATTTTTTGAAAGAACAAATAACTTACTTAGGCTACAAAGTTACTAAGGGTATTATTCAGCCTGACGATAAGAATCTAAAAGTTATCCAGGGTTTTGTTGCACCTAAAAATAGAAAGGAAGTTAGGCGCTTTTTAGGCCTTATTGGCTTTTACAGAAGGTTCATTCCGAATTTTGCCCAAAAGGCACTCCCTTTAACTCAGTTAACTAAAGATAAGGTTCCCTTTTATTGGTCGAAGGAAGCTCAGCAGGCATTTGATATTCTAAAAGCTGAACTTCTGAATGAACCTATTTTGGCATTACCAAATTTTAATAACCCTTTTTCTCTGTGTACTGATGCATCTAATTATGCACTGGGTGCAGTCTTATGTCAGGAAGATTCAAATGGTTTTCAGCATCCAATATGTTATGCGAGTAGGAAATTGAAAGGTCCTGAAACACGTTACAGTACTGTAGAGAGGGAAATTTTGGCAGTTGTTTGGGCCACAGCTCATTTTAGACAATATCTTCTTGGTAAACCTTTTACAGTGTATTCTGATCAAGCTTCATTATCACATGTTTTAAAACTTAAGGATCCTACTTCTAGAATTGCACGTTGGATTATGGGTTTATCCCAGTTTGATTATAAAATTATTCATAAGCCAGGTAGATTGAATTTAACAGCTGATTACTTATCAAGAGCAGTAAATGTTACACAATTAGTTCAGACTTCCTTTACATCTGAATTGTTGGAATTATTTAAGAAAGAGCAAGCTTCTGATCCTTTTTGCCAGCAAATTTTAATTGATCTTAAGAATAACAAGTCTCCAACGCCTAATTCTCAGATATTTTTTGTAAAGGAAGATATTTTATATTGCAAGTACAAGAAACCCAGTTCACGGTGGCAGAAACAAGATAGGCTAGTTGTTCCTAAAACACTAGTGTCCAGAATCTTGCAGGAACATCATGATTCACCTACGGCTGCACACTCAGGCTATCACAGAACACTTCATCGTGTTCAGAAGTCATTTTTCTGGAAGGGCATGCATAAGCAGATACATAATTACATTCAGTCCTGTCACTCCTGTATCCAGAGGAGGGGTCATAGACCTTCCCATAAGGCTCCCCTTATGAGAATGCCTATGGCTACCCGTCCCATTGAGCGAATTGCGATGGATATAGTGGGTCCCCTTCCAGTTACCCTGGCAGGCAATAAATATATTTTGGTCGTAACTGACTATTTTTCACGTTGGCCTGAGGCTTATCCTTTGCAGGATACCACATCCAGATCCATTATTGAGAAATTGGAACAGTTTATTTCAACTCATGGGGTACCTCAGCACATTGTTACAGATAAGGGTACTAATTTTATTTCTCAAGCTATAATGGAAGTTTATAAGAAATTGGGGGTTACTAAACATACTACTACGAGTTATCACCCACAATCTGATGGTGTAGTTGAGAGGTTGAATGCCACTTTAATTAACTCACTTAGTCACTTAGTGTCACAAACGCAGGAGGATTGGGATAGACATCTGCCTTTTGCCTTATTGGCTCACAGAACTGGTCGTCATAGTGCACTTCAGGAGTGCCCAGCTTTCATTTTATATGGCAGGGATCTTTGTTTGCCTATTGATTTATTATTGCAAACCACTTTTAGAACCTATGATGACACAAACAACTATTCTAAAGATTTAATCTTGAGATTACAAAAGGCTTTTAAAGTAGTAAATCAGAATTTAACGGAGGCTGCAGATAAGCAAGAAATTTCACGTGAAAAGATTTCGCATGATAAGGAGATAAAAGTGGGAGATATGGTGTATTTATACACTCCTGTAGTTCAGCCTGGTATGGCTAGAAAACTCTCCAAGTTGAATCAGGGGCCTTTCAGGGTTATTGAGCAAGTGACTAAAGTCAACTATAAAATTGCGTCCATCTCAAATCCTGCTCAGATTCAGACGATACACGTGGACAGGCTCACGAGAGTTCCTGAGAGAATAAATTTTCCCACGTTACAGAGGGATGACATAATTTCATCGGACAACGTACAGAATTTGTCGCACGATTCACCTTATCATTTAAGGCCAAGGGATGCACATGGTTTCGTGTATAAAAAGTGATTTGCCATGTTCGAAAGTCTGTAATTTGATTTGTATAAAATTCAGTAGTAGTAGTAGTCATTTTATTGGTAATTGTATTCTATGTAGCTAATTTTGTATTACTTAGTATGGTTGTGTAGTATTCTTGGTTTATCTTTGGTCGAGTGTTGCTTTTGGGTTTTTACATGTTTAGGCATGTGAGGTAGTGATCATGTTGTCTTGGAATTTAACCTTCTAGTCTCAATAGCCTGGTTTGTTTTTTTTTGGAGGTTTTTGCAGGGCTGGTCCTTGTGGGTTGTCTCCACTTCTTTAAGTTCAAAATTTTTTGTTTTGGTTGTCCCATTTCTTGGTACCAGGGACTTGTTTAGGTTAGAATTTTGACTTGATGGTTTTCTTCCCACCTTCATGGTGATTGTCTTGTCCTTAGATTATGCAACTCATTTGATTTTTGCCAGGGATTGATTTGTAGTTTAGTTTGCGCTGTACAGTTGCAGTGTTATTCTTTTGCACTCTTTTAATATTGGGGTGCCAGTCGTTAGGGAATTGAAATTATGTGTACTGTTAGGGAGAATTTATGGTTGATACTGTAGGCATTTCCTTACAAACTTTCTTTCGGGTTTGTAGTGTCACTTTTATTTGGTGATTGATTTTGCAGGTAATTAGTAGCCTGTTTGCATTATGTTTTGTGTCAAGCGCTTTTAGCTCTTGATTTGTTTTGGTTTCGAACACCCGTATACTTAGTGGTATTTGTTTATTTACTTTTCACTTTAGTTGTTTATGGGGGGTATCGTGTTGATTACAATTTGTTTACGTTTTTATTTCAGGGCGTGTCACTTGTTGCTTGCCAACACTTTTTGATTGATTTGTATTTAGTTGTACTCCAGGAAGACTTCTTGACCCTCTTACATACAGTTGTTTATATATATATTTTTTTGCTAACCATTTTTTTATGGTAGGATTTGATTATGATGATACCTGGTATCCTTTTCTGTGATTGACAAGTGATTATACCAACACCTTACTTACTACTTCGTATAATTGAACACTTTGTAAACCTTTTTCCATTGACTGTGTGTCGGAAAATTTTTGGCTTGCCAAAAATTTTTCCCCGATCACGGGAGGGATGTTGTGTAGCAAATTTTCATGTAACACTTAATTATTTAAGTTTGACTTAAGATTAATTTTCATTATTCTAAATTTATGCTACACAACGTTATTTTATTTAATATCTTGTATTTATATTTGCTTTGGTTTAATTTTAATTAGTGGTTTTGGTACTTTAAGATTTGTACGTCTCTTCCACTGGTTACTCGTAAACGCGTTGAAACAGACAATGGAATTAGGTGCTTTCGTAGGTAATAAACTTGATTTAAAATTACTTAACTTAGGTTGATTCTCATTTAACTTATATCATTGGATGCAGAAAAATTAGCCTTTTAATTTAAGAGTACTTTCAAGTCTCTAGCTTAAACAGTTTTTAAGTTACAGTTAATTATTCAACGAATTTTTGCACTTCGAGTATTTTTTTTGGTTGAGGGGGAAAGGATTGAAAAGCGTCACTTTTGCAGTTGATTTCCAAGCCTTTGCTTAGGAATTTTTGTCCGTTGCCTAGGTTTGCTGGTTTTCCCACGCCTACGTCGAATTCTTGGTTCTTCTTTTGGCGGGCTTGGCGAGATTCGGATTTTTGTTCCAGTTCAACTCCTCGATTTTTGGACGATATTAGCAGGGGTTTGTGTGAGGGGTAGAGTTTCAGTTTATTCACCCTTTTGGCGAGTTTTGGCGATATCTAGTGTCCGGACCTGACAAAAAGCGGGTGCAGGTGGGATTGCGAAGCTGTTGGGACGTTTTCGTTTTTGCATTCGGCTGACAAGAAGATAACTTTCTCGGGCGCCTTGGGCATCTTGTTGCTGCAACAGAAAGGATGAATTTGTTTTTTTAACGGGGGGCTTATGGCTCCTGTCACGTCTTACTCCATGGCTTCGGAAATAGTCCTTCAAAAATGTAAATGAAATAATTCTGCAATAGAAAAGGAAATGAAAGAAAATTATATTTCCATGCTTCAACTACCACAGAAATAATGTCCTTCAAAATGGAAAGTAAATATTTCTTCGTCAATTCTACCATCTGATGAAGACTCAGTCCGCTTCTTCAATTTATAAGAACAGAAAAAATCAATAGCCAAGCAACCTGTGTTCCGACCTGAGTTTCCTGATGGCTCTGAAGTTCGTAATACAGAAGGCTGGATGAAACTTCCAAGTTCCTGCGTACTGGGTATTCTTCGAATGTTCGGTGTCCGCCAAGCTGCCGTCGAACCCCCAAATCTCCAGGTTCACATCTTCCGTCAGTTAAGAAGTTTTTCTTTTTGAACTTTAATGTTAACTTAAATTCTTAAAGATTTTTTTTTCATCCAAAATTCTCTGGTTTAATTATTTCTTGAATTTTTTTAAAGATTCTATTATTATCAGAATTTAACTTTTATTTAAATGTTTGCTGTAAAGAATTTTGAAAGGTAGAAAATTTAAATCTTTAATATTTTTGAAGATTTGCTGATTTAACTGAGATCTGAAGAAATTTGTGAGCAGTCTTAAATTGCTCTAGTTAAAGGTATAATTTTTTTTTCCCCTTATGGTGCAATACTATAGGTACTTAACTCTGTACTTCATTATTTGAATTTTCTCTTGTTCTGGGATAAATAAGGTGTAAGAACCTTACAACTGAAAAATGAAATAGAAAATTTTAATTTGTATCTTAACTCATAAAAATAGTTATTACTTAAACAATAGTATTTGAATTGAAGTGGTTACTGTCTAAGATTGCAGTATTTGTGGAAAATATATAAATGTTTAGCTATTTGTTTTCTAAACTAAATAAGGTAGTTCCCGGGGACTAGTATAATTTTATGTTAGTAAATTTGTTTGATATCAGTGTTTTAAGGAAAGTAATAAACTAAGTTAGTATTATTGATTTTATGTGTTTACTTGAATTTCTGATTACACAACATGGTTTCACCAGTAGCAAGGCTCTTCGGGTTGTTGAAACGAAATTTAAAAGGGTACAAACACAACGCAATTCATATTTGTTTAAACTACTAGTATTTTACAGCTTAGTATATAACATTAGTATATATGCTCATTTATTTTATTTCTTAAAAACTTTTGTCGGAAACAATAACAGTAATCACGTACACCACACATAGCGAGGTCTCTCTAAGGCGACCAGCCACACAGAAAAAGGCATCTTTGCAAGTGGTCGTCTTAGAGAAGTGATGCTCAATACCAATATGTACTTATGTTCTCAGAAATACATTTATCTTTTAGAGGTTGTCGTCTTAAGGAGGTTACCTCTACGAAATGAATCTCTCTAAGGCGACCAGTCACACTTCCAGAAATTTCTTTGCGGGTGGTCGTCTTACAGAGGGAATATTTCAATACCAAAATATACTTATGTTTTCAGAAATACTGATCCCGTTTATATGTTTATAATGAAAAATAAAATACCAACATTGAATATCTTAGGAAGGTTATTTCGCCACGAGTTGGTTCTCTGAATAAACACACATACACACTTATATATGCATGTATAACATTTCTAATACTACAAATAAACACCGGTATGAACCATCATCTCTTTAACACTACCGCGTTCAAACTATTTTTCACCGTGTTAACTCTGACGTGATAAAAAAGTTCTCCTCCCTTCTCCGCTCTCAGAAGAAGCAATAAGGCGCCGTTCTTGTGAATGTTGGTTCTTGTGAATGTGGGATGTTTGTGATATCGCGTTGGTGGATAAGAGGCTGTAGTAAAGCAATAAATAATTTACAATATTACAATTTACTATGTTTTACGGTTTAGATGTTTATAATGAAAAATAAAATACCAACATTGAATATGAAATAATATGAAAGGAAATAACAGTAAAGCCATGCACCTGTAATCGTGTCTAATGCATTCAGAGAATTTTTCTAATAGTTAAATAATTCTGAAATGGATTTTCTGAGGGTGAAATTGATTTTCCATCTTTACTTTTATCCTAAAAGACAATGTGCTTAAAGACTGAAAAGTGAAAATTTCAGACTTGATAATTTGGTTCAATGTATTTACATCAGATGCACATCGCATTCTACTAAAACCGTATTTTTGAAATTTTGTTTTTCGATTATAATTTAGAAATACTTGTTTATGTAGATCTTTATCATTTGAATATTATGTACTAATAAATTTCAGCATACCTTACTTAAAACAGATCTTGCATTATTCAATTTAAAATTTTTCGGCTAATGTGATGCGGTTGAGCAGAAGAAATATTTTTTATGTCTTAAAAAATGTACTCATTATATTTCGCAAACAAAAAAGGTACGTTTTTTTAAATGAAGTAAACATTGAAATATTTAATGTGTGTATTACTTATTGAATGAGGTAGGGAAGATTCAAAAGCCAAAGAATCTTTTTTGCATTACTAAAATTGTGTACAAATTTAGTTGATCATAGTAGCTCACTTGCTTACATTTTTTGTTTTCTTTTTGGTCTATATTTCTGTACAAATTTGAGACTAGAACCACATTTTTACATTACATATTTTGTGCTATTTTGTTAAAACACATATCATCAAACATTTGTATGCATATTTTAATTTTCATCATTATTAATTTCATGAAGAAAATTTCAAATGCTTCTTTTGCATAAGTTGCTTTTGAAATAGAGTTGTGAAAAATTAATGGAGTTTATGTAATAATAAATGTGCTAGTCTTGAGAATGTAAAATATGAAATATTTATTGGAAAAAAATTGCATTTAGTGAAACCTCATATAGTGGTTATTTTCTTAGATAACGACCTCTGACAGTGACACTTTTGCCAGGAACATAACTAAATAAGAGTACTTAAAATCACTGATAGTTTTGTAAGGCTACAAGAAACTGGCATTATCTGAAATTGTGGAATCAATTGTTTTAGGAAAGTTTCACTGTATAATCAGTTGATTTAGGTATAGTAATTTTTACGCGGATATGAATTTTGCATAAGTAATTGAAAGGTTTCAGAAGACAATTAAAACCAAAGCTTTTCAAATCATGAGTCTTGCAAGGCCATTGTTTTAGCATTAATTTCAAATATAGCTAGAGAAATATTTAAGCATCATTTTCTTTCATTAGTTATACTGCGGAAATGCTCGTTACAATTTACTGCACTAAATTTATCTGGTTGTATAGATATTGACGTAAAAATTGTTTGTAAACAAAAGTAACTATATGTGCTATATCTGTTTTAATTGCGATGACAATAATTTTAACTGTTTGTATAAGGCTATGTAAAAGACTTATTTATATTGTTAAATATTGCACTATATGAATTTCATTTGGCAGTCTAAATACAGGAAATGCTCAGCACGAAGTGGTATTTTTATAGTATATAATCTACAGTCAATAGCAATAGCTATCTTTTCAGTACTTTAAAATTTTACTTTTTAGTTTTACTATTTAGAAATTTTACATTTCAAAATAATATTTCTATACAGCTTTGAAAGTATTGTTTCTGCAATAGAAACGTAAATAACTTATACCAAAAACACCGACTTAAATTTATTCCAATAATGCATCGCTTTAATTAAATTTATGTTCCTTGGAGTTGATATACGAAACACCTTTCGCAATAATAAATTATTAATATATTGTTGCGTTTTACGGGTTCGTGGATTTGAGAGTATCCGATGAAAACACGATGCAGAACAATAAAATGCACAATTTCTTTACAAGAATCACTATTTACAGCACAGTTCCAAAATTACCTTTAAAAGCGTCGAAAATCTACAATAAATACGCTGAAACAATCAGTAACACAGCTTCAAGCTGTAACTGTAAAGGTAGCTTCACGGCAACACTAAACTTCTAATAAACACCATGGAACAATCACCAATACACTGTCAAGCTATACTGTAAAGGTAGCTTCACGACAAAGCACTATCTCGATCGCTTTCCGTTCACAAAACTCTCGCGTAGCTTAGCACTCACAGTAAGCAGCTATTCTCACACTTCTCACAATTCTCACTACGCCAGTTCTCAGAAACGCACGGGTTTATATAGCTTTTCCTTAGGTTCCACACGTTTCGAGAAATATCTCGACAGGAAGTTATTCTAGAAGCTTCCCGATTGGACCATGGGATATCGCCGATTTGGTCGCCAATCTGGCAACCCTACCATATACTATTTTATGGCACCCCTAGTGCTATGCCGGAAAGCTTACATACAGGCGCAACCGCCGAATTTTTCGCAACAATATGTATATATACAGTATGAAAGTTAATTTTTAAGCATTTTTACGCCAAGAACTGCATGTTGTATAAATACCTATTATGTTATAAATTTTATTTATGTAAAGTCTGTGGAAAATTATACAACACTAAAAGGTAGATACAGAATAAGATATTATACGCTATGAGATATTTCCTCAATTCCCGAACTGTAGGTTGAGATTCGGTATTTGTCGAGTCTTGTAAACTTTTTAAAGTTTGTTTTGTTACTTTACAATATAATTTATTGCATTTTGGATATTATTAAGTTTATTATATTCTTATATTGATATTTCATTTATATTCTGACAGATACAGGTAACGTCCAAAGTACTGCAAAGAGATGGTGGACACAATATTTGTATATTATTATTTCTTCACTATATTACATTCTAGGATTCAAATTCCATGCTAAGACATCTATGTGTATGTGTGTCATAACAAGCTGCAAGGTGTTGCTATCAGTGGTAAGCGAGTTTTGAGGAGATAGCAAGTATGCTAAAGTTGAACTCTTTGTTAAATTTCTGATAATCAAATCCCTTATTCTTTTTGCTTGCTTGTTTATTTAATATTTTTACTTGTAATAGTTTTTCTCTTCCTGAACATTAGGGATTTGTCTAGTTTTGTTTAGGTTTAGTGCTTTGTAGCTAACTTAAAATTTAAGCAGATGCTAGAAAGTACCATCCTTTGGCAATACATTTCTCGTTAGGTGACAAATTGTTAATCAAGCTGATGTGAATAAATTCCATCGTTTAATTTCCCAGTTAAAGAACTGAAATACAATGCAATACATATATATGCAATGAGATACAGTATTATGTGTATATATTTATAATAAAATTAATAATTAATTATAATCAAATCAATAATATATATATAATGAAAGTAACGATTCGCAATTATCAAATGATATATATATATATATACATATATATCATTCGATGGTTGTGAATCATGATTTGATTATTATCTTTTTATTATTTTCAAAATTGTATAAAGGGAGTTTAAAATTTTGTAAAGCGAATTTACATAAATATTTGTAATATGTGTATAGGTACTGACATGCATAGAGAAGGACAGGGGCTTGTAGGCTTCTAGATATTTATAAAATTTTATTAAGTTTCTTCGCATTGAGTTTTATTTAAAATTACTCTGTGTGCTTCCCCCCATTTAGGTCTATACATTTCATCACTGGTAATTGTACACTTCTGCTGGTTTATGCTTATAATTATTAGTTTTTATGGAAATTTGATCTATAGTTGTTTTTTTGTGTATTGAATTTTATAGGGATTCTGTGTATGGATACTACAGTACGGTATAATTCTATTGGTTTTGTTCATGGGTCTTTGTCTACGTTTTTGTGCAGTGATTTTGCCAATGGGTTTTGTTTATAGTACCCATATGTTTTACAGGTTTCTGTTTATGGGTTTTTATGTGGTTTTGACCTACTTGTACCCGTACAGCTGTACGGGTTTTCTTCTATGGGGTTTTATGGGTTTTTGACCTACGGGTACCCGTACAGCTGTACGGGTTTTTTTTTGACGGGTTTTTACGGGGATTTGGCCTACGGGTAACCACAGAACTGTACGGGTACCCGTAGGCCAATTTCCCGTTATAAAATTCTATGGATTTCTACGGGGCATTTTTAGCAGGGTATTTTTGTGTTTTAAATTAAAATTGCCTACTTATATGCAGACTCCTTTTGCAATTCATGACCTATAAAAATAAGTAACAAAACTTAAAGCAAAAATCCAAAGACTTAACATTTTGATGAAGAATAGAAACTTAAGTACTTTTCTGCAATCTGCAGAGACATTTTCTGACTTTACATAACATATAACAAACAGAAAATTCATAAAATAGCAACTTGAAGAAATCTAAAGTTAAGAACCTTAAGGCTCAATTGAGAGCTTATTAAGATATTTCTCCAGCCTTCTTAGCACGCCTTCGTGGTGTAACGGTCAGCATTCTCGGCGCGTATTCGAGAAGTGCAGGTTCGAGTCTCGGCGAAGGCATTGCACATTTTTCAAGTTTCATGCTTCAAAATAACTTAATGACTCTACAGTGGCCCCGAAGCAATAAATAGTGGTGGATGATGATTTCCCACCACCAGGCGATTGGATATCCTAACCCAGTCGCCCTTTAATAGGGAAGATATGTAAAGTATCTTAGCATGCCTACGGGGGTCATGGTAATTACACTCGTCACGTATTCAAAAGGTCCAGGGTTCGAGTTCTGGCGAGGGCATTGCACATTTTTCATGCTTCAAAATAACCTAAGGAGTTTACAAGCTTCACAAAAAAGCTTTTTAAAAGCTCGAAAATCACGTGCAGTGATTATTGCATCATTCAAAGAAAGCCATAGGTTAGCAAAAAAATATAAACCATTTTCTAAGGGGAATTAATAAAAGGAACGCTCTTGTAAATCTCAAATTCACTGTTCTATGATTTTAAGAACAAAACTGAAATTATTCCTACAATAAAAGTTTTACAGTTGTTTCCCAGTACCATTATTCTCGGATTGAGAAAATGAGTTCAAATATAAGAGAACAAATTTGTAACGAGACTAATAGATGTTCTTTCATTTCTTTCTATTTGGTA
This sequence comes from Stegodyphus mimosarum, assembly GCA_000611955.2. Classification (NCBI taxonomy): domain Eukaryota; kingdom Metazoa; phylum Arthropoda; class Arachnida; order Araneae; family Eresidae; genus Stegodyphus; species Stegodyphus mimosarum. The sequence goes on from KK116356.1 coordinate 317,873, forward strand.
CTTTGACAAATTCGTACATTTTTAAACATAAAACAGCTATAGAGGTATTGTTGAGTGCGATTTTTATGGAAGAAAAAACGATAAGTATATGCATATCCAACACTTCTAAAGCCTTGCCCACTAATCTGAAGCTACTATACTCCAAATTATAGAAATTATTATCTACTACTGAGATGTTCTGGTTGTCTTTCTTAGTGCCATTTATATGTGAAAGTGTTATCTGTAAGAACGATTATACTCTTTACTTTATGTAGAGAAAAATTGAAAAATATACAAAACAAAGCAAAGCAAATATAATATAAATAATGATAAAGACTAAGTTTCCTTTATTCTTGTAGATATGAACTTTTAAAGCTACATTGAATTTTAAAGCAAACATTAAAATATATCTCTAAAACTCACGTAAACTGCAATTCTAAGAGATATATTTACTTTAAACTTAAATTAGATATATTAAGTAGAGTTTTAGGAATTGTAATTTTTTTATATTTCATTTATTTCATGTCGTGATTTTGGTTCTAATGTTTTTACCATTTTTGCTTATTAATTAACATTTCAGCAACATTTTGAGGGGAAATGATTTTGGATATTTAGCTGTTAAAACTTTGTGCAATACTATATATATGTATAATGTTAAAAAAACGTAGAAAATTGCTAGCTTTAGCGACAGTCTTTTTAATTCCTTATTTTAATTTGGTCACGTCCCATTCCTGTTTTTCAATCCAAAGAGTGACATTTTTGAAAATTAATCCGGTTATGTAATCAGGTCTGTAATGTGATGAAATCTCAGCCAATCAGATTAACGAAATTATATACTAGGTATTTAACGCTTTGTTGTGGCGTATCGCCTTTTTTCTACTCCGTTTGCTGCTGTTAAGACATATCGCTTAGTCTTTCCTAGCTATTGTCCATTTGTCTCAGAAATGTAGTCTATATAAAACTGCGAGGTGCGTACGCACCCATAATGATGATATGCAGTGAAAATAAATATTTGTCCTAAGAATTAAGCTATCAGAGAATAACGTTACGACTATGTTACTAACGTTATCAGAGAATAACGTTACAAATTACGACTATGTCTATCTTCAAGTGTAATCACTTTACGCGCTAAAGCCTTTCGAAGTTACTGCAACGCAAAGAAAAATCACCAGTCATACTGCAGCTATTCTCTAATCCATCTCATTACATATTGTTACGAATTTAGTGTTTAGATAGCAAATTTTATTAGAATTATAATTCAAATTGTTGTATTTCCCCGCAAATGCAGCACGAGACAAATTCTAAGAGAAAGCTATGCCGGAAAATTAAGTATACAGGGGCACGTGCATTTAACATTGCGTCATTGCGTAAATGTATATCTCTGTAATTTGCATTGAAATTGAATAAATGTAATTGGTCACTATGCCATTTGTAACCGTAATTCCATCCTCTTTTTGCCTTCCAGAAATCTCGAAAAGCAGAAAGTACTAGAAATTTCTCTCGACCGGTTGAAAACTATAAAAGGCCGGAGAAAGGTCGTCTGAGTTCAGTTGCTTAGTTATTGTTGCTGCGAGTTGTTTCGTTTGCGTGAACTGCGATGTCAGATTTAGTTTTTTCTTTAGACGCCTTTTCACTACGGTGTATTTAAAGTTTTTAGTAGTTTGAAGTGTAGCTACTGGCTATTCTGCATGATATTGTGAACACTGGTACGAAGGTCTCTGAGGAAAATTCCATAGTTCTGATATATTTGCGTTGATAAGGATAAATTTTATTAAATTATTATCGGACTTGCGCATTCAATCTATTACGAACCAGTACGAACGCAACAATATATATAATGAGAGAGAAAGAGATCAATAAATGAAAGATGTTTAATAAAATCTATTAACATAATGCAAAATACGGTGAAGCTTTATGAATAAAATAAAATATAGATTTACCAAAAGTGTCGAAGTGTATGTAATTTTGGAAACAAAACCTTTTGCAGCACGTCAAGGATGTTTCATTAACAAGAATTTGAAAGTATTAAACCGACGACCATTGAAACTGCACTATTCTGTGGCTATATAAAAAAACGTTCAATTTTTACTTCATTCATTTATTTATTTGGAAACCATCTCTTTAGTTCTACGGATTCCTCGTTTGTGTGTATTTTTTGCATCCTGGTGATATGATTATCCTGTTTGTATTATCACCAATTATCGAGATGTTTTCACATGAACTAGCCCAAAAATTTATTGTAGATAAAATAGAAATTCTCATCATAAAAATAGAAAATTCATTTTCAGCATTTAACTTTTTATTTAATGTCAAGCTTCAAAAACTTTGTTTTTAAAGATTACACTAATCTGGTTTGCCATGGAGTCCACAAATTTTGGTTATTTGTTAGTAATAATAAAATGTCAGGCATATTGAAAAGTTTCTAGTTTCTTCATATTTGATGATTTATCTTTCATTTTATTTTTAGTGCGCAACATAATTTCTCAAACGGATTTTGATCGGGTGATAAAGAGGATTATGTCAGAAGGTCAATCTTCTTTCGCTCGAACCTATTTTATATCATCTCTCCTAAACTCTTCGGATCATTACCTTGGTGTCAACGCAACTTCAGTTGCATATTCTTGTCTACCCATTGCAACACTGCATTCTCTAAGTCATCTAGTTATACCTCGATACGTGGACAACCTCGGCGTGTGAAATTCATATGCCACGCCATGTCACGAAAAACCATCAAATAACGCTTCCACATCTATTCACAAAAGTGTCTTCTATTTATGTTGGATTATATTCGTGCCCTTGACATCACAAATAGTTTTCCATCCACTCTAAGCAAATTTATATTTGTTTCATCGCTCTGATATATTTTCGACTTTTCGGAATTGCTTTCGATATGGTACAATTTTGTATACGCTTTTCGATACGCATTCTTTTAAAAACGAAACTTTCCTTGAAATTCGATAATACTTTTCATTGTTCACTAGGATGCGTCGAATTGTTCTGTCACTTACATTTAGATTACTTTCGATTGGAATCTTTTTGGGGCACAAAAATGTTTTTTCTTTTTGTTTTCCGAGAAACCTTTTCCCCCTTTAAAAGTTATTTTAGAATCCTTTCCGTATGTTCAGGCATACGTTTTATATGTAGTGTTATGAAAACGTTCTTCGGGTAACATCCAGTAAGAAAAAATATATAATACAAAATGGGAACTCTTTTCTTCCGCAAATGAATGTATGAAACGAAGATTTAAATGAAGCAGGCTATGTTACATGAATGGTTTTGATAACCTATTGGTGTTAGTGCATACTGATAACTTATTGCGCATATTTTGCATATTGATTTTAGTCAGAAATATATAGATTATTTGAATTCCAGTATCATAAACACTAGATAAAATATATTCTCCCTTGCTTTTGCTAGTTGAAAGCAGAATTTTAAGGGCGATATTCTTTGAAAATATATTAATTAATACAGTGAATTTTCAAAATCTGAGAATATACCAATATATTTTTAGATAAATTTTAATTTTAAGGAAATCAATTCAAATTGCACAACCTCAATCTTTCATAGATCTAACGCACGATTTTATATAATATAGTTTACATGGAAATTCTCTATTAACAACTTAAAACTGAAACTATTTTAAAATTCTAAATAAATTAATACACCATTCTAATTCAAAACTTTGATAATAAAGTAATCATACTCATCATTTCAAATCAGTGAAGCAAAATGTGTAGCATTTCGTCACGTGACATTAAACTTTTATCACGCCCCAAAAGCTTTATGGCAACTCAGCCAAGGCTAAATTTGTATGAATCGTTTTTTATTATTTCTTTGCAAATCACATTTTAGGTGAGCTTTTATCAAATTTTATTTTTTTTTATTGAATGTTTCGAGTTTAAACTACACTCATGTCCAAAATTATCTTTACATACCCAAAAATGATGATATTCAATGAAATATTGAATCAATGTGATCCGTATTTGCAGGGAATGTGTGAAAACCAAGCCTAATTAGCATTATCCAATCAAAAGTAATCAAACGGTTTGTGATATGCAAATCTAGGCGTTACGTCATCCAAAGCTGAATCAAGCGCTTTGCGCAAACTGAATATTTGAGTGAATTTCTGCAACATAGCGTTTGATTTCAGTGTGTAGGGACTCAAAGCGGTTTGTTATGGCTTCGAAGTATCATTTGGAAGAATCTGTTAAGTGGCGAATTATCGGCCGTTTAGAAGCAGGGCAGTCAATCATGGAAACAGCCACATGTCTGAATATTTCAAGACAGACAGTCTCTAAGCTATGGAAACAGTTTCAAAATGATGGAAGTGTTGTAAGGAGGCCTGGACAAGGTCGGAAACGAATGACAACTGCTTCTGAAGATCGGTATCTGGCATTAACTGCCCGTCGTAACAGAAAGGCTACTGCTCGCCAGTTAAGTTCAGAGCTTGCAGCCGCCACTGGAACTGTTGCATCACGGCAAACAATATACAGAAGGCTTAATGAAAAAGGCCTTTATGCCAGAAAGCCAAGGGTATGTGTTTTACTGTCTTCACAGAAAAAGAGGGATCACTTTAATTGGTGTAAAGAACATCAAAACTGGACTGAACATCAATGGTCCCATGTTCTCTTTACTGATGAGTCGCGGTTTAGTTTAACTGGTGATTCTAAACGTGTTTACATCTGGAGGGAGTCAGGAACACGAAATGATCCCTAGAACATTGTGGAACGTGACCGTTTCGGTAGTGGTGTGATGGTATGCGGTGGAATAATGATCGATATACGTACGCCCCTACACGTGTTCAGCATCGGATCTGTGACAGGCCAGATATATCAGGATGAGGTCTTAGATCCTTATGTAAGACTTTTCAGGGGTGCATATGGACCTGACTTTTTATTTATGGATGATAATGCCCGTCCACATCGAGCAAACCTCGTTGATGAATTCCTTGAAAGTGAAGACATTAAGCGAATACCTTGGCCACCAAACTCTCCTGACCTTAACCCGATAGAGAACTTATGGGACTACCTTGGAAGAGCAATTGCACGTATACATCCTCCTCCTAGAGATGTAAATGCTCTGAAGACGGCATTGCTGGAAGAGTGGAGATTAATTCCCCAAACTGTGGTTAACAACGTTATTTCGAGCCTTAAAACACGTTGTGATATGTGTGTACAAGTCAGGGGAGATCATATTCCATATTAAATTCGTAAGACTTAATTCTTTTTCTGAATCATTCCTTTTTTTCTTAACTCTCTTTGTCACACTTTATTACCATTTTTATTGTTTCATGCTACAATTTTATATCATATGAGGTGATCTTCAATTTTTTCTTTTGCATTTATATGTCATCATGTTATGTATGATTCCACGAAAATTCAATAAATTATAAGTCATAGTCTCTGAGAAATCCGTGAATTTATACATGTAAACATAATTTTGGACATGAGTGTACATAGTTTCGGTGACTTAGCTGTATAGAGATTAAAAGGGGTGCTTAACTGATGGTCACATTCGTAAAGCAATCCGATTAGGTTATACGCTGCTTCGAGTCATGATCTTACGAGCCTATGAAAGGACTGGGCAAGCTTCACTGACTGTCACTTTCTTTGAGGTTTCCCTTTATTACGTAAACAGTATGATTCCTGATATCATCAGGGAGTAATGAATTTTGCTATTTGTTTGCAATCACTTCATTCATATACCAGGTCGTTCAGCTCAAATCAGATATCTTGTATTAACAGCTGTTTTGAAGAGGGGTGAGACACCGTTGGACTCACCTTCTGTGGTGCTCTCTCTCAAAATTGAGGTGGAACTGGGCAAAATAACACTGTAACCTACATGTTGCCCAAGGTTCTTGCCAACGACATGCGTAATCTTGTATTCCTAACCGCGACGAAATTTGTGGGTTTGTTCTGATGTCAGACAAGCGTGATTAGTCAGAGCAAAAACAGTTATTTTATGTTCAATACGTATACTATAATTTTCCCCTTCCCATTTTGCTGTCAGAATGATAATTTTAGTTAGTATGTATGTAAATGAGGCAGAAAGAAATAGTATTTAAAGGGAGGTTTGATTAGTTTGGTTAGGTTAGTCAGTCACAACGTGTTCCGCTTGCTGAAAGGCCACGTCACTAGCTGAAATTCAACGGTTGCATTCTGTCCGTGCTTCTCCCGCCGGTGTAGGTGAGACAACTTACGCACTAATTATTTTTGTGTAGTATTTCACTAATCTAAGACTTAGCTTTAGTTTGAAAGTTTATCTTTTGAGTTATGCCATAAATGCTGGCTGGTTTTCTAAGCTCCAGAGGTGCTTTCTGTTCAGCTGTCCTGAATTATTAATCAGAAGGTATTTTACACTCTTCTTAAGTTCCTGTTGTTTGTCTAGACATATCAACAATTCGCTTAAATCTATTAGTCTTGATTTGGTGTATGCTACCTAAGAGATTTTACAACCCGACATCACGTAAAACCTTACCAGTAATTTAGAAGATTTTTACATCTCCCATGAGGTGCATTATTTTCACTTAAATTATATAATTATGCGATGGCAAGTCAAACTCTACGAGTAGGATTATGGCTCAAAAACGGATCGAGGCGAAAAGAACGGAAGAATTTAGGAGCAGGTTTGACACAAATTGAAATATAAAATCTCATTGGTGTTCTATCCACATATCCGATTTTCAGAAAGGCTTATTATATCAATCTGCCGCTAAATCGCGAAAAACGGACTAAACATTTTACACGTAAATCGACAATATGTAATTCGATAAATAATACATTATGTCAACATGCAGAGTGCCGTAACGTAGTCAGAAACTCAGACATTGATTAGAGTTGCAATTTTCACGGCAGCTTTAGAAACTAAAATTAAAATTTGAATTACATACTCATGAATATGTTTTAATGCCATTTAGCTATGAATCTGGAGGAGGGAGGGAGGGAGGGAGGGGGAAATGCTATTAGGTATCAGGGATTTTGTGATATTTATTCTCATCAATGTTCAGATATTATCTTCATAATGTATAAATTCTAAACCGTTAAATATAACTGTGAACTTCGTGTCTTCGATCCTAACGACTGACTCTGTGACTATAAAAATATATGTGCATTGGTTGGTGAGTTAATGCTGCTGTTCCGCTGCAATCTTAATATACAAGATAAGACGCAATTAAAAGTCTCATTCAAAACTTGTAGGTGATACATGTAAATGGAAGCAAACTAAAGTGTAAGACTTCTTACGGATTGAACAACAACAGCTACGCTAACGTTAAAGCATGATTATAACCAAAGAAATCTATAATTAAGGTTAAAATAATACGACAGATAATGATTTTTGGAGAAGTCGAACAACAAGAATCAGGGTTGCATTTGTAAATTTTGCAGGACTAGTTTCGATGAATTGATTACAAAACCATCGAAACTAGTCCTGCAAAATTTACAGATATAACGCTGATTCTTGCTGCTTGACTTCTCCAATAATCAAAGACACCTATATACGTCTCAAACACACCTTGGGTAGGAATAAGAGTCAGCTAACTGTTTTAACACCTACCGAACTGCTCCAAATCGTTAATAGTAATAAAATAATACTCTCCTGCGAACTCATTTTTCTAAACGTCGGTAGTATTCTGAAACAAGTTCCACTGAGTTTCTCCTTAAGTTTGCATCCTAGTTTAAAACTACGCCTCTTGCAGTAAAATTTAGCTAAACCTATGAATTTAATGAGCATGGAAATGAGAAAAGGCACACAGAACAGAAATTAAAATCTGTTACATTGTTTATGGAGCGTAAATAGTAAACCTAGTAAGCTAAGTTTAACCTCATAAGCTAAAAATAACTGTTTACCTTAGAAGTGCATTAGGCATTAAACTGCAATCAATGTACGAAGATTAGATTATAATTTATCTGAAGATCATAATCTTTCTATTTTTTCTCTTTTACACACTTTTTTAGCTTTTGAAACTTTGATCTAAAGCTACTGAAACTGATAGACTATAGTCTGAAAGTTTCAGACTGATATTCGTTTTAAAATGCTTTTTGAAAACTTCAATGGCAAAACAATCTTCTTTGAGGTACAAACTGTGATATGAACTTCAAAGATTACTCTTTAGTTTTACCTCCGCCGCCCCGCCCCCTAATTTTTCTTTTAAAATCTTAAACATCAAAGTGTCTACCTAAATATACTTTCGATACTTCTGAGTGTCGTTTATTTTATATCTATTTATTTTATATTTTATTTATGTTTATTTACATTAAGCTTATTTTATATTTAATGCTTCCATTGTGTTAAATTAGAGACTAAGTTAATATAAGCATATATATAATGTAACTTCAGAGTTTCCAATTTTAATGAAAAATGTAGAAGTTATTAGAAATTTTAATGGCGCAGGGCACTTTGCTCATGTGAAATCTACTATTAACTGTTGTATCACCATTCCATTTTTTATAATAAATATATCTATACCTACACTGGTGAAATAAATTAAGAGAATTTTCATATTTGATGTACCATCTCAAGTACTAATGGACAGATTTTAATAAAGTTTGGCGTACAAAAGGTTCATATAATACAAACAAAATAAACATTCAACAGTTATAATAAACATACATGATCGCGTGTAATACACATGGGAGTCTGAAGATCTGAAACAGCGGTTGCGAAAGACACAAACGAAATGGGTTAATACGGAGTTTGGTCCCCTCTTACTGCCATTCAGTCCTCGCAGCGCGATGTCATACTGAAATAAGGTAGTTTATCAGTGCCTGTGGCATTGGTACCACTCATTCAGCAACACGGTTTTTAGTTCCTGGATGGTTCTCGGAGGGGGGTTGCGAGTTGCAATTGCCCTCTCCCAGAGCGTCTCAGACATGCTTTATAGGGTTGACGTCTGGAGACCTGGCTGGCCAATCCGTCCGGCGAATATTCTCACTCTCGAGAAATTCGTCGACCAGAAGAACTCTATGTGGCCTCACGTTATCGTCCTGTAAGATGAACTCGGGGCCCAGTGCACCCGGGAAAAGGCGAACATACGGCTCCAAGACCTCATCCCCATACCTCACACCAGTCACAGAGCCTCTGTCAAAGACGTGGAGAGGTGTGCGGCCCTCCAACATGATGCCTGCCCAGACCATTACACCGCCACCTCCATAATTGTTGATTTCGCGGACATTTGAGGGTAGGTAGCGGGTCCTTGGTTCTCTCCATATGAAAGTACGGCGAGAATCGGTGTTTAGGCTAAAACGGGACTCGTCAGTGAACAGAACGGTCGGTCATTGCTCCGTACTCCAATCAATATGTTGCCTGCACCATGCTAATTGCCCTCTTCTGTCCGTAGACGTGAGCGGGACGCAAACAGCCGGACTTATGGGAAACAACTCTCTCTCATTCAGTCTTTTGGAAACAGTCACCCTTGTTACACGGTTTCGTGTGGCTGCATGCAGGTTCCGAGAGAGTTGAGAGCTGTAGCCCGTCTGTTACGCCTCGCTAAAATGAGCAAATAGCGATGTTCTCTGGCCGTTGTGCTTCTTGGACGACCTTGCCCAGGCTTCCTTTCGATGGATCCAGTATCCTGGAACTGTTTCCGTAGGTTACACACGACGCTGGGCGAATTAAACTCTCTGCATATCTAGCCTTGCGATTGGCCTGCGTCTAGCCTTCCTACAATTCGCCATCTTATTTCATCATCTAAACGTTGGTGGTTACTCATTTTTACTGTTCCGATGTGAATTTAATCAATTGCAAGATGACACCAAGAAATTCGCCGAAGTGTGCTAGCGAACGGAATTCGTCTTAACCTCCACGCGCTTATAAATCCAGTTTTTCTGCTGGCTCTGCCTACTGTATTCTTACGTGTTTGACGTGCAAGATTTGAATTTTTATCTAGGAGCAGTGGTTTTGTCCTTCAGTTCAGTTCTTTTCATGCAATTCGATAAAATATGCAAATTCTCTTAATTTATTTCACCAGTGTATGTATGTAACCATAATACAGTATTACAGAAAATATAGGTCTCTCTGTATTTCCTAGTAAATTTCTTGGATTTTAGGCAGGAAATTTCATGAAAATGCTCAGTAAATTCATCACATTTTTTTTCAAACTAAATTTAATTTAAAACTATAAATACATACATCCTCTGTAATGATCCTAGCTGCTATCAAAGTACTCCCCTTGGCTATTTAGGCACAACTGCCAACGTTTCTAGAGGTCTTGGAAGCAAGCAGGGAAATCTTGAACTGCAATGCTTGCGAGCTCATTATCGCAGCCCGTTGGATGTCTGCAGTAATGTTGATGAAGCTTTCTTTTCAGTCACTTTTTCACTCACTGAAACAAGAAAAAAGCACAAGAGTCTTTGACACAAATATGGGTTATGTTTGGCTCTATCCAATAGTTCAGAAGAAATTCCTCGCCTTTCCTCTCTCTGTCCATCTGTTAGTGAGTGAGGGACGATTCTTGCATTATGTTTCTGTTTCCCTAAATCTTCTCGTAAAATCTTATGACACACATCAAGTTTCAAATTCCGTTGTTCTGAAATCATACTCACAGTTATACGACGGTCTTCTTGCAATAACTGCCTTACACGATTGACATTTGCATCGGTATGTTGTGCTATAGGCGAGAGATCATCTTACATTGAATCTCTGCCTTAACAAAACCTTTTTTGCCACTCGAAAACACGAGTTTTGATAGTGCCTCGCCTAGATATGCTTGCTTAATCCTGTTTCCTGTTCCACGTTTCACTAGGGGTTTTCCCGAGCTTAACGCAGAACTTAATGTTCACTCTTTGCTCACAATCAGCATTCAACTTACGAAATCAGCATTCACCTTGTCTCACCTTACGAATGCTACAACAATCCGAACAGTGCTGCTAAACACAGCCCTGCCCCCTAGTGAGTTTGCGCGAAGAAATGGTCAAGGATATGTCAAGTAAAAATACATACTAGGTAACATTAAAACAACATTTGTGCTATTTTAATACCGCAAATTCAGGAATTTAGAAAAAAATTGTCCTGGAACTTTTCTGAGAAAGAATGTATATCTCTACCTTTTGCATTGTATCTCTACCCTTTGAATCTGGTTCATTTTTGTCTATTTCCTGCTTAAAATTAATTGATATTTTCTAACATGCTATGAAAAAATATAATATGTTAACCTATTAAAATGTAGCATATAAACATTTCTTCAAACACCAGGCTATTTAAAGACATTATACTACAAAGTAACTTAAAATATTTAATACGAAACTTGTCTGCGTTCTTTGTTTTTTAACGAACAGATCATTACAAAAGAATGTAAGTAATAAAATGACATCTGTTTTTAATAACTCGAGTGTTTTGCTAAGTATCATTTTAGTGAATAGCAAACTGAAATAGAAGGATTTGCATTAGAGAGACGCTTAACAACGGAACGTGGTTTAATGAATAAAATACCCATTAAAAACCTCCGACATTAGCTTAATTGACTGTAGCGAAGGGCTTCCTAAAGGGAAACATTCCAAGAAAGTTCTTTGGGTAGCTTTCGAGATCAGAGTCGGTTTAACTGTTCTGCTTAAAAAAGCATATGGAGGATGAGGGTAGTTAATAGATTAATGGAATATTTACCTATTAATCATCTTATGGATTTTTTCCTTTTTGCTTCTTTAAAGAATGGACTTATATTTTTGCATTAGGTGTCGATGATATGACGTCAATACTGATTTTTAAAAATTAGAAACCATAATCCAAATATACGGAAGGAATAAAAATAATTAAATCTATCTTTTCAATTTGAAAGCTTCAAACGTTTTTACATAAAAAGCTGAAAAAAAGACAGAAAGCATAAAAGCTAAGTACATAAAAACTATAAAAATTAATAAACAAAGCGCTATATTGCTTCTGACTTCAAATATTTTCGTCATTCTCTTTGTAACAGATCCTTTTGTTAAAATTTTATAGCAATCATCATTTGTCATTGCAATCCATCTTCTTCCGTAGCACTTTTTATTACTAAACATTGCTGAATACACGACGTGGATCTCAAAAGAAATCAACAATAAGCAGTGTGTCTTTCTGTTGCTGATATTTATTATCTTGAAAAAAGTATTAACTTTAATTCAGAATTTTCAGTGTCTTTTCCAAGCACATGCTACTGATTGATCTGCGTTACTTGCGTAAATTTCATCTATGTTTAGGACTAACTTAAAAAAATTTAAAGCTTGCAAAAACGGCAATCGTACATGAAATCCTTCAGTTCACTATTATCGGTAAATCCATACAATGGCTTCCCCTTTCATACAGCTGCTTGATTTTTTCATAGAGCTCATCTTTTGGTATAATGTCTTTTAACACAGATCCTAACAGGCTTGCTCAATATATCCAATGCTATTACGATAAGGGCCTTTTATGTGACATTTCACCCTTAAGAAAAGAAAATAATTCGAGTGGGGCAGTTCTGGTGAAAAAGAAACTTATTATTGAGAATTGTGACGCTTTTCTTTGCTAGAAACTGCTTAACAAGAATGGAATTGTGACGGGTAAAATACTGTAGTGCCAAAAAATTTGAATTAGAGACTCCTATTCATATTATTTGGTAGCGCAACAAAACCAGTTATTGGACTGAAGTCTTATATTCTAAATCTCTCTGGTGTAAATTCTCCCTGGTCTAGAGGTGCATCCCTCATCCATAAATAAGAAACTTGCATTTACTAAGGCCATATTGATGCAATCTCCCCTCAAGATGGCCTTGAATTTACGCTACTAGAATCAGAGTCCAAGTAAGCATACTCGGGAAGAGTGCGATTAAACCAATGGAATTGTTTGGCGTAAATTATCATATGACTCCGACGATCAAGAACAAAGCACTATACAAAAGTTGTATAGTGCTTTGTTCTTGATCGTCGGAGCTGCCATCTTGTTATTTGCTGTATGCAATTAGTTTTTGAGTAAAAACGTCAGATTCAGATGATTTTACGATGGTTGAAATTTCTATAAGTACATCCGTAAAAAAAGGCAGAAACGGCGAGAATGTGCTCAAAAGTTTTATTTAGAGCAACCTATCTAAAGAGACTTTTTCTCTGTGCCGCCTTTTTCGTGAAATGAATATAATAAATTATTTCTTAGCTGCTCTTCTATTGTAGATAATCGACTATAGACATTTTAAAAGTATTATAAGAAGCCTGAAGAAATAATTAATCAGTTAATATTTATACTTAATTAGCTGTTACCTGGCATGCGTTGCAGTGCTATTTGGGTGAAAGTGTTAGTGTTTTATTTCTATTATGAAAATGTTTTACATGTATTTTTCCTGTTTCGATTGGCTTGTGTCATCTGGTACCACGCTCGATAATGCTTCAGGTGGTGAAGTTAATTCTGGGAATTTTTTTTGCAGCCGCTCACCACATTCCTGGTTCTTCATTCCTAAATTTGAGAGCTCTGCAATGAAATTCACCCATTTTTCCAACGACTACACTTGCATGAGGATTATAATCATAGTGAACACTGTACTAGAACGCACCCTGATTTAAATCAGCGTGCAGTGTTCTGGATCGAGAAGTATTTACTCCATGGTTTTCCAGTCTTGCTTCCCGTTGCTCATCTGTTTCAGACGAACGGGTTGTATTCGAATGTTTCCCTATCTTGCTTCTCGTGTTCGCTTGTTTCATACGAATGGTCTTGAGCAGTGTGTACTCGAACGTTTCCCAGTCTTGCCTGCTGTAGCTCGTTTGTTTCTGAAACTCGTGATGCCCTGATGCCCTTTTCTTTCATGATTGAGGGTTTACATCGAGCAATCCATTTTCATTTTTGTGGTATAATTGATTTCACAGCGAAAGTAGTGCTTTGCAAAGATTATTACAAATTCACTTTCAAAAAGTAAAGAAAAGGCATGTGATGCAATAACAGATATGTTAATGTGTGCGTGTTAATACACGAAAACATGGAAAATTAAATGTTTTATTCTTTTCTGAACGACAACACACTTTAGAATATTGATAATATTCAGTTAGAGCAGCGTCAGTTAAAAATGAACATAAAATTAGAAGAAAACAATGATGCAACAACAGGCCAAATATCGTGGCTCGAGATTTTCAGCTTTCGCTTGAAATATCATCACACATTACTTTTTTTGCCGTATTTCGCCATTTTTGTAGTACGACGAACTACACAATTTTGCAGTTGCCTAATGACGGAGAGGCTGTCATAAGATTCCTTCAGGGCAAAGGAATAATTCATAGCAAGTGTCTTTGCTTTCAAAATTATTCTATGAAGTTAACTTTTGACTCAAATAAAGCTCCTAAATGACGTTGTTGCGTACGGTCTTCGTGTGAAAAAAAAGTGTTTGAGAACCGAACCTTGATTTGAAGACTCGCGTATTTTTTCCCTCAATGCCGTTCGCTTTATCTATCTGTGGTGTCAGGAATTGACAGTGATTGAATGTTGCCAACTTCAGTTAAGAATCAGGCATAATACGATAGTAGGTTTGAATAACTACTTGAGGGAGGTGTGTGCAAATAGTTTGATGTCTCGTAAAAGAAAGGAAATTGGGGGAGCTAACAAAAAATAGACGAAAGTCTTTTAACAAAAAAGGAAAAACAATGTTGGATGTGCTCTTACTGAACAATGGGTGTTTGGGGGCTTATGGCGGGAAAGCAAAGAATTTTGGTTATTTCTGGTCTTTGCGCTACAACACAGATGACTGCCATTCAGGAAAATATCTCGGATGGCAGCATTATATTTTCAGACTGCTGGGAAGGACGTTAGAAAGAGGAATTAAGAAATGCTGCGTATGAACATTTCACTGTGAATTACAGTTACATTTTATAGACCTCAAAACAAGAAGCCATACCCATACTGTGGAGCATTTGTGGGAAAGTGCTAAATGGAGAAATAAACGTCAGCGGGGCACTGCTCGTCACCATTAAGAGTCATATTTGATAGAATTTATGCGGTGTCGGTTATATTCAAAAACTGAAATTAATTCTATAATATTGAATGATATTTGTAATTTATGCTACCTGTTTATATTGAATTTCCCTTTGTTTCTTTTATTTTATTTATGTGTGGATTATTCTCGATTAAGAAATTAAAAAGAAAAAATTACTTTCTTTTACAATCATGAAATTAAGATAAATACTTTTTGCAGAGGTACTTTTTTTAATCGTTTGAACTCTATCATTATTTTATAATATTATACTCGGTAAAATTGATCACAAAAAAAAGCGGCGCATTTTTAACTGACGCTGCTCTAACAAAATTGTTCCAAAATATTTTAATTTGGGCAGTGGCAATACATTTCTCTTAATTAGCCGAATTCGTTTATTAAATTCGAGAAAAATTAATATAATACATTTTTTTCCGAATGGCGACAAAATATTTTTACCTCGCCGTGTTTTATGATTAAATTTGAAACTCATATATCTTACACTTTGGCGAATAACAACGCAAAGCTTTTAAATAGCTGAGTTTTTACTCAAACGTTAGTTAAATTAGCGTAAAATATATATATACAAAGAGTGGAGACCAAATAGGCTGGTATTTAAGATATTTTTATGTAGAACGTGACCTTCCTCTTGTTTCGAAGGTCGAGTATGGGATGTTTCATAAAAATCAAAAATTAATTATAGATTTGTATAAAAGGCAAACAAACAAGCATTCATTTATATAGACAGGTAGATAAATAGATTCTGCTTACATCAATATATGTTACAATATAATAACGTTATATTCATAAACACTATTTGCATTCATTATTAATTTAATTTTTGTCGTTTTGAAAAACATTTTGCTAACTACAGGCTTTCCTTCATTTGTCGGGATTTTCTCAATATAAAAGAGCAAGAAAATTAAAAAATGAAATTACTCTGAGAAAATATAATTTAAAATATCCAATTAAATATTAATGTTTTTTCATGGAAAATGAATTATAAATTGTTCAATAACCTGAATCTTTCCTTGTAAAGTGAATTAAGTCAGTTTGGAGTTCTTTTGGAATTATGCTGTCGCTCAAAGCGAAAATCTCTGGGTTTCCTCGCAAATCTTCCAGTTTTTAGGATTTCAAGTTTGGCAGCTATGAGTTTGAGAACGCAAGGAAATGAAATTTTAATGTGGATCATGAAAATTTTATTTATTTTAACCCTTTCAGAGTTATGGACGTAATATTCCGTATAGAAGGTTATCGCTCTTATTCATTACACATAAAATTTATGCCAGCTTTTAATATATCCGAATTTCAGTTGGACGCATTTTGGGAAAAAAGGAATCATGGTACACAGTGAGAGAGTCGTTTTTTAATATAATCAAGAAAATACCATTTATTCTTGACATTTTGAGGAACTTTGAAATTTCAGGGCTGAACTCGTAATGCTCGGTTAAAATGTGTAATTTTATATATAAAGCATGTGTAAAAACAAGCAGGTTTGGAAAACAGCTAAGCATTCTGCAAGTGGTATGCATTTCATCTTCTAATTTGATTACAGCAAATTTAAACAGAAGTGCAGAAAATAATAAACTTGCATAGAAAGATAAACATTAAATGATGCTAACAAAATATTTTAAGTTTCATCAAATTATGAGTTGTAGCCTTAAGTATATGTGGATTTCTTATTTGAGAAAGGCATGATAGAGATTTATTAAAATAAAAATTATCTCTAGCCAGAATGCATAAAATTATCAAAATACATTAACTAAGAAATAAATATGACCACATATTAAATAATTTTCTGTTGAAGATTTGTTATCGATTCCATCCTGTGACCTAGAGAGTATAATCAATTTTCTGCAATTTGGAACTTTGTAAAAGTTATTTCATAAACATAACTTAGACATATGAAGACAAAATGTGGCTCGTTGCAACAGTAAAACTATCTATTTTATGAATTAGATAAAATTAAGCAATAATATGCATTATAAACTTCAAATCTTATCTAAAGGCATAATTAAACGAAATGTATTACATTATCATTAAATATTTACACTACTGCCAGTTTCCTAACGTCTCTTATGCCTATTGCCATGAGAAACTGCGATCATTATGCTGAGATTATTGATATATATTTTTATATAACTTTTTATAACAATTCTGCTTTTACCATTAGTAAAATTTCATTCATAGTTGTTGGTGATGGCATTTCATTACACCGTTCTACAATGTGAAATGTAATTTAGATGAAATATTCTTCCTGTGTGCACATCTGAAGAAGCTGTTTTTGTTATTACGTTATTTAACACGATGTAATGTTAGATTACATCTGGAGAAAATATGCGTAACTTTTAAAGAATAAATAATTATCAACATATGCATAATTGGAAATTCATGATGGTAAGAATTATGTCAATAAAAATGTAATTTTAAATAATAAAACAGGAATGAAGTTAGTAATTTTTAGTCTATACATTCAAAAACTAAATCTAACATAATTTTTTCTTTAAGTTTCAATTTCGTTTTTTCCTTTTTCGCAGTCTATATATTCAAAAGCTAAATCTAACTTTTTTTTTTAAATTCCAGTTTTTTTATTTGTATTTTATTTTATTTTTATTTAACAGATTTAAGGTAGTTTCGAAAGCTGAGCTCCTCATCAGATACCCGCCTGCATGATGGCAGTCTTGATGCAGTTAAAACTAAACAGTTTGATATTTAGGTACCAATATCTTTCTTCTTTTTTTCACCTGGATGTTCAAAATTGCTGCTTGAGTTGATGCATGCTGCTTGAGTATTAAATGAGTTGCCAAAGTACCTATTTGTATTCTTTTGATAAGAAGAAGAGAAGATTCGACTGTGATATTGGTTTTAGTCCTGTAAATAAAGAAAATTTTAAGAGAGACTAAAAAAATATCATCGGACTAATAAATATAAATTAATTAAGGCTAATCATAAATACATACAAATTAATTATCTTGATCAGATTTAGATTCTGCGAAGGCTGCGGATATCATAGAAGTGTTGTCGAGGAAGGAAAAGCTAATTTAATATTTCTTTTTATTCTTATTGGTTGACAAACATTTATAAGCCAAAGTAAATAAATCTGTTCTTACATCTGTCGAAGTCTCAACAAGATTATGTTAGCAGATTCGTAGAAAGACTATTAGAACTATACATTTTAAAAAATAATTCTATAGTTTACTAGGCATTTTCTATTTTACATCTTGAATTATCAATTATATACTGTCTGATTTTGATACTTTTAAACTCACAGAATATAAAAGTCTTTCTGAATTATTAAAATGGTTTTGTTCGATGGCTTACTGTGGCTCTTCAAGAAGACAGCTACTCATACAGTCCACATTTTATGGGGTATAGTCGGAGATTACAGATTACACATTAATTCCAATTACAGATTTTTGAGCCTTCTGTGTATGTTTCTTTACAATTTCAGCTAAAAATGAACATATTTTAATCAGCAGATAGTGTACATTTTATATAAAAAATAATATAATGTTAACAAAATATTGAGATATATGAAATAGATTAACTATTGCATTTTGATACTATCGCATCTGTGCGCATTAACTAAAGCATCTGTGAGCACTTTTTATCCAAATCAATTCTTTTTCTTTGTTTCTACAATCCTTCAATTTATGATTCCATAAAAAGGACTGTTGATGAATTCCATTTATCAGCGATTGATCACTGAGCGCTGCCGCCATGTGTAGATAAGATACAAATACCTTCGAATCACAACACTTGGTACTAATTTAGCCAGATATTGGCTGTTCGTTCCATCATGGTTCGTTCACGAATGTAGCGAACTCGGTTTACGTCCTTTGCGTAAAAGCGTATTTAAGCTAGGGAAAAAAAAAAACAGCAACTATGTGACGATCGTATACGTGTGAAAGGGCTTTAATCTTGAATTCTCTTTAAAACATTTAGTTACTGTCTAGTTAAGTCTTCACAAAATACCAAGTTCGAAATCTTTTCGTTTCCTTCTGAATTTCTAAACAAAAAAAGTCCACAACGTGGCCTTTACATTAAATTTCTGAAACCGAAATGACCGTGACAAATCTCCAGCTGAAGCAAATGTTTCCAGTCTTGCTTCAGGATCATACGGTAAGAATCAAGTTTAATGCTTAGTCGCAATTTGTTTATGTGTGGAGATCAGGATTTGTTTATTATTATGGTGTTCATACTCAAAAATTTAAAGTGATGAAGAAGTTTTAGAATGATATGAAGTCCTAATTTTATTCCATAGAAAATAATGTTTTCAAAATTGAGTTAATGTCAATTAAAGCTATGTACTTCATAGTTATATAACATTTAAATAACGTGATTATGAAATATATATTTCCTAAAGCATTACAAATTGCAATTTAAAAAACTTCACAAAATTTGAATAATGTGAATATAAATATAAACCATAGTCAAAAGTAAAATTTCAATACTCCTAAAAAATTTTCTTAGCTTGTATAACGGAAAATGAAATGTTTGGCATACGATTATGAGCAATTTAGAATCTTGATACCAAAATATATCGTGTTCTCTACGCTGAGGTGTTAATAAAAAGAAAAAAAGAATGAAAGAAGAAAAAAAAAACTTCAATTAGTTTTTTTTTTGGAAACTAAGTTTTGAAAGTATAATTTCCACGCAGTTCTCAATGATATATAAGATAATAAACTGATGAATTTGAGGGAAAAATTACGCTGATTTGCTTTCACTTGAGCGAATTGGTAATGGGCTTACAAGGGTGAGAAAAACAGCTGCTTTACTTAAGAAGGAAAATGGAACTCCACATATTTTTTTCAACGCTGGAATTAGTTGCTTTCTTTTTATTAAATTATCTTTACTTAAGGTGAAAAAAACATATTTTTTGTGATAATGGAGATAAAAACTATACTGTTAAAAAGAAATGCACTTTTTATTATGATGAGTCCAACATCAACTTTGCTTGTAACTTGCTATTGATAGTCACGAGTGATTTCATCCTATGCGCACCTTATTTTTGAAGTATCTGGAACACAGACTTCTTCTACACTTAGGTTTCCCCGTATCCTTATGAATATGCTTATATCTCGGAAACGAACTTTTACAATGTTCAACCCTTGCTTTCTTCTCTCTTTGCAATTTTTTTAGCTTTTGAATATATATTTAAATGATTCATTCCGTTTACAGTAAACTTCTGAGTTTAGCGGCCTTTAATATTTTATTCTTGTCTACTGCATAAATTTCAATTTTTTTAAGAAATAATGCTTTGGTACAGCTTGAGTATAGGACCCCATTGGCGATTTTTTGGCTTGGCGCACTTTTCGGAGGTATTTTTCTGGTAACCCAGCGAATTCTAGTATACTCCATTTCGGCAATCCTGTCTGTATTTTCACTAAATCATGCAAGGAGCAAAATACTGATATATTCAACAAATTTCTAGAAATTGTAAGGGACATAAACTGGGCAGAGTATAGGATTTCTTTGTAAATTTACCATGATTTTGTAAACTTTACTAAATTTCTAGCATTTCTTTACTGTATTTTTAATGTGAACATGTATTCTGAACTTCTCTTTTCAGTTTTAAAACTTAAAACTTGCATTTTCAATATTACTGCTTGAAATACGCCTCCATGTACTTGTGTATTTTTAAACTTTTCTTTCTTTTTAATTTAAACATGCATTCTTAACTTCTATTTTCATGTTTTTAATTTAAACATGTATTCTGACTCCTATTTTCAGTTTTACAGCTTAAAATTTGTATTTTTCATATGACTGCTAAAAATATGCCTCCACTTATTTATTTATTTTCAGTTTTACTATTTAAATATATATTCTAAATTTGTGTTTAAAATTTTTCTTGTTAAAATGTGCATTCTAACTTCTATTTTCAATTTTAACTGCTTTTCTAAAGCTAAACTTGTATTTTCAATATTACTATTTAAAATATCCCTCCCCACTAACTTATGTACCTTCAAATTCGCTGTTTAAACATATATTCTAAAATTTTTTTCTGGTTAAAACGTGCTTTCTAACTTGTTTTCAATTTTAACTGCTTTTGCATGGCTTGGCGACATTTTTCGGTCGCCAAGCCAAAAAATCGCCAATGGGGTCCTATACTCAAGCTGTTCCAAAGCTTTATATTTGGTGTTTAGGTTCAGTTTGACGTATTAATCTTGTCAGATTTCTATACGTAATATTTCTTTAATATGCTTACAAATAATTAATTATAAACGAAACGCAAACTTTCCCCGCATACGTATCGCTCATGAAGCTAATTATATAATCGCTAACTCTAAATCAACAGGAAAATGTCAAAATATTCTAATATTTTGAACCATCTCCTCTGAGTAATTTATCTTTCAGAATCATAAAAATATTTTTTGAATATTAGGTAATATTTTACAAATTATTATCTAGCAGTTATGTTACCTGCTAAAGCGTTATTAACATTTTCATCTTTTATTCTTCTACTTCGAATAGTGCAAAATCAGCAGTTCTCTGCATTATTCCTAAATTTAAAGGAGACGTGCATAAAAAATATCCATTGTAGTTCATTTAAGTATAGATGTGCGAGTTATATTTGAGTTTCTTTAATAAAATTTACGTTGAGAAAGGCCTCATGAGGCTCATAGGATTTGCAATACCTTCAGTTATTCTTTTGAAGTGAAATTCCAACCCGTAAGAATAATAATACTTTTCATAAGGGCTAATAAATAAAATTAAACGTTTCAGCTTACTTTTCAAATATGTTATTAGCTGCTTATAAAAATTTTAACTTGAATTTAAGCACATTTATGCCCAAAATGATAAAATTCATGAAAAATAATTGACGTACTCTAGGTAAATAAATACGTTCTTTTGCGAAACGCGATGCTCCAGGAACTTTAACCATATCACACCAATTAAAAATTTACTGAGGAACGTTTATTGAGTGAAAGTGGTGATGTGTAAGAAACGTGTTACGCTTTGTTGAGTAGTAACTTGGTCAATTAGGGTGTTTTTTCAGTGCATACATTCATTTACTAGTTGCACTAGTTTTTTTTTTCTGTTTTCCATACAGCTCTCATCTAGTTAGGTTCGTAACAGCAGTATGTGCTGGACGTATTAGCTAATTATTGTTAATATTTAATTCAAAGAAAAAATAACTTTTATTTGTCCCAAACGCATTATTTCGTGATCTGGGAAAATTGCAGACCCTTGCTTTCCGAAAATGTAATTTTTAAGGTAATAGAAAATGCGACAGTAGGTCTCCAAGGTATAATGCTGCTGACGTTAAGAAAATCTGCCTAATCCTTCGGTTATTCTGCTAATTAAATTTGCTACCTCAACAAAGAATGTCATTTTTAACACATATGCTTAATTTGAATATCAAAACAAATAAAAAAATCTGATGTGTACACCACATGACTTCCTTGTACGGAATACTGAATTATACACATTTTCCTGCATTTCATTTAAACTTATTGAATTGAATTAAATATACTTCGTCGATAGAGCATAAATCACAATAAAATAAATGCACTCTTTAAAATTCACTGTAGTGTTTATTTACCATAGAGACACTCTGGCGCCAGGTTCACTTAACAGAATGCCCAAAAATTATATCATCTAAAGAATTATCTAAATGTTGCCACATGTTGTATGCAAATACGATAATAAATCTAAAATGATGCATAAAAGAAATTAAAAGAATTATAAAGAAACAGATTTTTACATGCGATTCTGCACCGCTTACCTAATGCGCATGCGCTACTCATTCACATTCTCCTATGTCCGAGACAGACTGGCGATAATATTTGCTGCAAATATGAAACACTTATTTCCTCGAATATCGCTAGAGATTTTTTTCCTTACTCAGTTATTTCGGATCTCAATTCGCGGCATGGCAAAAATGCATAAAACTGCAAATTATTTTCATAAAAATTGAGATATGGAAAAACATAAAGCACCAAATACAGTTAAAACAATTTATTAAAATTACAGTTTCTACGAAAAAACAAGCAGTTCGGCCAATGGGAAGAAGGCATATTTTTTCGGTGCACGAAACTGAAACTTTAGTTTTGGTCTCACTTTAGTTTTGGCGGAAAGACACTGAAGGCGTAGAAACTGACTTAATTTTTTGTTGAATCTATGCTGAGTCAATATGTGGGATAATTTAAAAGCTTAAATGATAATTCCGGAATGGATTATGTATAATTTAATTCGCAATAATAAATGAAGACGTTATTTTTGTTATTGCGAAGCTTAAATTCTCTAAATTGGCAACAAATCCACTATCCTGCTACGTTTCAAGTGTAAACAAATACGGCTGCTACGCAAAAAAGTAGGCTTAGCCACACTTAAACAAATTTTAAACTGTTGATAATTCTACAACCATACCATGCAGGTTAACTATAGGCATAAAAACCTTAATCAGGTGATAAGAACAACATAACTGAATCATTTTTAAAGCAACAAATGCACAATTTACAAGCATATGAGAATAAAGAGACTGAGCTCACTGAGCTGAGTAACAGAGTGGATATATATATATATATATATATACATATAGTTTGTAGGGATTTATATTTCTTTTAAATAACCAGTTAAATGTAATTTGAAGCTCTTTCCTATAAGCCTTCATTCCCCTAATTGACAGTGCCAGAATATTTAAATTTGGTAGCCCGCATAAGGAATGCAAATTCTATCAATGGGAGGAAAAGTTTAAATATCGAGTTCTAGAAGGGAAAGTTAGACAGAGTCTAGGAAAACTCTGTGCGTGTTTGTAACGCAAGCTTCGGCTCAGCATTTATTGCTTTTTATACGTGGCTTAAACAGCTATTATCATGCTGTCACTAAACTCATCTACGCGTTGTAGGATAGAAGATTGTGAGCCCTGTAGTTTAGACTCTACTACTTGTTAATATCTTGAATTCTTGAGTTTTGATTGTACTGTTTCAGTTACCGCCCAAGCAGAGGCGTAGTATGTTAGCATCGAGTTGACGCATTGTAAATAAGTTAAAGAGTGTAAGAAAAGTTAGTTTTAATCCTCCTTCTGTGCAGTCACTATTTTCCAAATTTCACATAAGAGTTAGACAGTAAAACTCTACAAGTTATATACTTTTGGTTCAGCCGATTGCAACCAAAATAGAGGAGCACATCTACATGTTATAGCAGTCCTATACACAAAATTTTAACTTTCTGAGGCTCTTCGTTTCTGAGTTACGCAAGATACATTCATACATACTTACGTACGTAAGTACGCTCAGACTAAGTACGCACGAGAAAATCTCTTCAGAATCCATTTTAAATCAGTTTTATAATTATTTAAGGGGAAAGAGAGTTTTTTATTCTGTCCGTACGTATGGACGTCATTAAAAAACATCGAAACATCGTTAAATCACATTCGATGGCGGTGAAAACAGATATTTTCGCTGAAGTATGGTACCCGAAATTTTTCTCGATTAAAATACTTCCTTTTTACTTCGTGCAAGAAAGTAAAAATAAACTTTAAGAAGAAATACAGTTACATCTTTGATCTCTAATTTAAATAAATTGCTGATGTTTTAGATCATTTTTGGTTTCAAAGGGTTTAGGTTTTATGGAATAATGTAGATGAATGATGCAAATCATATGGAAACTAAAATACTTTCAGTATTATTTAACCTTCTATACATCGGGAGCAAAATTTAAATTTTTGATTGCAACTTTACATATGAATAAATATTTATCAAATTTTACAGACTTTATATTTGTTGCCTGCAAAATAGCTTAAGGGTTTAAGCATGGTTATATGCAATATAAACTACAGTTTAATCACTAACGTATTACTTCGGATGAAAGCTAACAGTCATCAAAAGAGTTAAGAAGATGACGATTCCAGATATCATAATTCATTTTTCCTAGAGCGTATGGAAACAGCGCTCAATTTCGATTATAGTTCCATATATTAAATTACACAATTGCTTATAATACTCTGGGTAACTAATTATGAAATTAGTTACCCAGAGCAAACTAGAGGCACATTTAACTAATTGCGTTTACTATTAACGAATTCATTTTCGTTGTAAACGGCTTTAAGGCTAGAATAATATTGTATTACTTTTCCATAATTGAACTCGGCAGCGTCAAAAACAAACGATATATTCAAATGAACAAAAACAAACGATTGCCAAGCGATATATTGGCGCTAGAGAATTCTACCTATGTTTTGAAGCCCAAGAAGTCTAAAAAGATTTTGTACTTGCGTTGTATTTGAGCTTCATTTCTTTTTCAGCCATGTTACGTTCTTTAATGAAATATGCTCCTGCTATTTTTGCCTAAAAGATAAGCCTGAAGGTTTTTAAAATTTATAAATGAGTCTCTTATAATTTCGTTTTTTTTCACTTCAATTTAAGTGATTATGAAGACTGTTGAAGACTATTAACTTTGATTTGTGTTCTATTTGAGCTAAGAAAACTCTCTAACATGTTAAATAAAGATTTCATAGTTATTCTAACTTGTAAGTCTTTAATACATCTGTGCTAAATAGAGGGTGTACTTAAACGCCTTAATTGTGTTAAATGCAAGACATATCAGAGGCACTGAAGTTTTATTGAAAATATCACATACAATGTCTCACAAAAGTGATGGGGCACTTTGCAAAAGGAAACTGTAATAAAATAAATTAAAAAAACATGTAAAAATGTTTTGTGGGTGTGCTTCATACTTAAATTTAGTAACAATTATTACATAACATACATTTTCTCAAAATACTGAAATATTAATTTAATAAAAATACAATTGTTTAGAACGGAGCAAAAAATGGCTCGCATAAGTGATGGGACACCATTAGACTGTGCAAAAAAAATCGTCTGAAGTAAGCAATAAATATATTTTTGAGGGTTTTTATTTTTACTCAAAAGCAATTGGCAATAATTTATAAAATCGTCTGCATTATTTCTCTCCAGTTTGTTTTGGAATTTTTGTGTTTTTAGCTCTGTGCAGCCATGAATGCTAGACGAAAAGAAACTTTGCCTGAAATTTGAAAATTAGTTATTAATTTGCATATTGAACGTGGAAAATATATTAGAGAAACTGCTAAAACAGTTAACTTGAGTCATTCAACAGTTTTCAATATCATTAAACGATATAAAAAGAATCATATGATTCAGGATAAAGACCTGGCCGACCATCAAAGCTATCCAATCGAATAAAGCGAATTATTGTTCGAAGTATTAAAAAAATCCAAGAATGAGTGCTCTTAAAGTTGCTGCTGATTTAAAAGCATTATATGGAGTAATTGTTAATCCTGAGACTATTAGAAGAGTAATTCGATCTACTGGATATAACGGTAGAGCAGCCAGGAAAAAATTCTTCGTAAGTGAAAAGAATAGAAAACTCAGACTGGCTTTTGCAAAATCCAACATAAATAAGAATTCTGATTACTGGAATGAAGTTATATTTGCTGATGAGAGTAAATTTAATATATTTGGTTCTCACGGTAGAATCTTGGTGTGGAGAAAACCCCGGGAAGAATTTCGCAAACAGAACTTGGTGCCAACAGTAAAACATGGTGGAGGAGGAGTTATGGTATGGGGGTGTATGTCGTCCGCTGGAGTTGGTAATCTTGTTTTTATTGACAGTATAATGGATCACTACAAGTATATTGGCATATTAAATCAAAATTTGAAATCTTCAGCACGAAACCTGAACCTTCATAACTATTTTAAATTCTACCAGGACAATGACCCCAAGCACACTGCTTTGAACGTTAGACTCTGGCTGCTGCATAACTGTCCTGAAATAATAAAAACACCACCGCAATCTCCAGACTTAAATCCCATAGAGAATATTTGGCAAGAATTGGAATCAAGAATTCGCAAACACACCATTTCTTCAAGACAACAATTAAAATCGGTGCTTCAAGAAGAATGGGGTAAAATCACTCCAGAAATCACAAAACAATTAGTCAAATCCGTCCCAAGAAGATTATATCATGTTTTAAAAGTAAAAGGAAATCCAGCAAAATATTAAAACCTTTTAAAAAGTAAAATGTTTGGATAAATATTTGATGGAAAAGTAAGTGTCCCATCACTTATGTGAGCCATTTTTTGCTCCGTTCTAAACAATTGTATTTTTATTAAACTAATATTTCAGTATTTTGAGGAAATGTATGTTATGTAATAATTGTTACTAAATTTAAGTATGAAACACACCCACAGAAAAATTTTTACATGTTTTTTTAATTTCATTTACTACAGTTTCCTTTTGTAAATCACAAGTGTCCCATCAGTTTTGTGAGACACTGTAGTTATCACAGTTTCTGCTACGAGAATTTAAAATTTCAATCATTTACAAAAATGTACAAAATAAGCTATCTCATTGAATTCTTATTAATGGTTCATTTAGTAGCTATGTGTGTACTCGATAATATACTGTGATTTTCTTCTTAAAAATGTTCATGCTCGCAAGTACAGAATCTCAATATTTACATAGAACTACTCCTTGTAAAGTTTCATAAAAAAGCAGTTAATTGATTCTGTTATATCCTCTTTTAAAATGGTAAATTTCTTTAATAATCATTACTACAGAGAATTTTCCATGAAAACATTAGAACTGTAATTGCGCCAAATGTGTTTGTTACTATGGGAAAATTATACGGTATATTTACTATAAGAATACAAATCTACATCATCAAAGTGCACAACTCTAAAATAAAATAATTAATGTTTTTGAACAAATAACTTTTATTTTCAGCATTTATTTTTTAGATTTTATTCTCTAGCCATTTTATTTGATAACATTTTGGAAAGTACTGAAAGATGAACCAACTAAGCTTACTGCCTAACATATCTGAGTAAACTATATATAGAGAGAGACAGCAGCAATAAATTTGTTAACAAAGTTGAAAATAGATCACTAAACAAAGAGAACGAAAAAGGCTAGCCATAAATCTAATACAGATTGTTTATCAACTAACCTGTAAGCCACTGCCACTGGTTGTTTAAGGGAGAACTATATGATCTACGAAAGAAATTCAAGAATTTCCGCAGAAAGCTGAGCATTGAAATAAATAAACAACAGATTTAGTCAGAAGACATCATAGTTATATAAGGGAGTATAAAAATAAGAAAGACGTAATAAAAAAGACTCCGAATAACAATGAAAAAAAATCTGATGTGTACACCGCATGAATTCTTGTACGGAATATTAAATTGTACGCAGTTTTCCTGCATTTCATTTAAATATACTGTATTAACAGTTAACGAATTTAGAATTAAATCGTCGATACCGCATAAACCACCATAGAATAAATGCACTCCTTAAATATATTTGTTTACCATAGCCACACTTCGGCGCTAGGTTCACTTAACAGAGTTACATCTCATTCATTTTATAACTCAAAGTGAGCAAACATTAGAGCATCTGAAGAATTATCACAAGTTCTATTGAAATGCTACAATAAATCTAAAACGATGTATAAAGAAAATTAAACAAATAAAAAAGGAACAGTTTTCACAGACAATTCAACTCCGCTTACCTAATACGCATGCGCTACTAATTAATTCAGTTCTCACTTCGCGGTAAGGCAAAAATACATAAAATTTCAGAATATTTTTTATTAAAAATTGAAAGATATAGAAAAACATAGAACACCAAGTACAGCTAAAGCAATTTTTACAATTAAATTACAATTTGTACTCAAAAACGACCTAATATCTTAAATGATAATTCCGGAATGAATCAAGCATAATTTAATTCGCAATAATAAAAGAAGACGTTATTCTGTTGTTGCTAAGCTTAGTTTCTCTACATTGGCAACAAATCCACTATTCTGCTAGGCTTCAAATGTACACAAATATGCCCGCTATCATAACCAAAAATTAGGCTTAGCCGCACTTACAAAAACTTTTAAATTGTTGATAATTGCACAATTATTGCATGCAGGTTAACTAAGGACGTAAAAATCTTAATAGAAAGTTAAGAACAACATATTTCTAATTTTTGAAGCAAAAAATGCGCAATTTACAAACTTAAAAGTATAAAGAAACTAAGCTCACTGAGCCGAGTAAGAGAGTGGATATATATATATATATATATATATATATATATATACATACATATATTTATATACTTATGGTGCGGTCGATTGCAACCAAAATGCAAGGTGCATATCTACATGTTACAGCAGCTCTATATACAAACTTTCAATGTTCTGAGAATCCTCGTTTTTGAGTTTTGCTAAATACATACATACATACGTACGTACGCACAGACGCCACAAAAATATCTCTTCAGAATCTATTTTAAATCAGTTTTATTATTATTTTGGGGGAAAAGAGTCTTTTATTCTGTCCTTACATACGGATGTCACTCAAAAACATAGTTTAATTTCATTCGATAGCCATCGAAATAGACATTTTGGTTGAAATATGGTACCCAAAATCTTTCGTGATTATAACACTTTCTTTTTACTTCGTACAAGGAAGTAAAAAGAAAAGCACAACTTTAATATGCATGTAAAAGTAAAAACATTTGAATCTAAAAGTCAAATCTTAAGTAATTAAAGAAAAGCTGTCGGAAAAATAAAGAGCAAATTAAGAGGACAGGAAGGTTTTTTTTTAAATATTAGGCTGTAGTATTCTTAAGAATCTTTTAAACACTTATTTTAACATTTTTGCAAAATTCAAATCATTAACTTAATATTTTTTAAGACGCACAAATGTATCTTGCACTTCTTATCAGAAGAATAAAAAAAAGATTGTCAATCATTTTACCATTCTCCGAACAGAATCTCATCATTTATAAAATTTCCAACAACAAACAGTATATCAGACAATTCGAAAACTTTCAAAAATAATATTTCGCGCATTATTGTATAATTTCAATTATCCCCTTTAAATTAAATTATAAAAATAAATTTAAAAAAAACATTTATGTTATATGTTAATGCAGTTACGCTATTTTTGAACTTTAAAAAAATGAAATAAATTCATTCCGAAAAAACAGTTTTGGGAAATTCTGTATTTTTTAAATAATAATTAATAGAAAAAATGTTCCTTATATCACAGGCTGATTAGTTTTTCCCCTCAAAGCTTCCTGGCTACAGTGTTAAATTTTAAGGTAAATGAAATGATAAAACTTTAATGGAAGTTAAATTAAGTCATCTTTTTCCTTTCAAAATGCCGCATCAAAAAGCAGATGCTTGTGATCAATATGAGATTGCAAATGTTCACCAATCACGGATAAATTGTGCGTTTCTTATAAAAATGGAGTTCTTAACACAACTCTCAGAAACATTCAGGTCTTACAAAACTTTACAGAAATAAACTAACTGATATTGCCATCCCACTGCCATCTACCTTGCGCAGCAAGTTTTATTGCCTTTGATTTACTTGAGTTATTTGACTTTCCTGGTGCCTACCTAATATGTGCCAAAATGCACTTGCAACATATCACTTTTACAACACTCAAACTGTGTTTTGAAGAACAAAAGCATCTTAAAAATTAAATGGCGTGTTTAAACTAAGAAAGATTCCTGGTATCACTCAATATTTATATTAACAATAGTATACAATTTTATATCATATTATTTTTATATTTCACTTTTATATAAGCACAGCCATCCTCAGGATCACTTTCACAGCACATCCTCAGGATCATCTTCAGAATTTCTAAACTATGCCCATCGCACATATGTAAAATTTTGTTAATAATTTTCAGCACCTCACCCTCTTAGTGAGGCGTAATTGAAGGAAAGGGAAAGTATAGGGTGTCCCAGAATTCTTTTCTTGGTTACAAATAAAGGATAAAGTATGACGCGTAGAAAATATTTTATTTTGAATTCCAAGTAGCATATTCATGTTTTTGTGTACTCAATTAATAAATTTCTACGTGTCATCCTTTTGTTACCCGAAGGATATCCAGGCGATATTGCAATTACATCCATGAGTTGGTCAACATTACGTGAGCGACTGATGTTATGACTTAGTAATTCTGCACCGTAGTGCTGCGATGGAGTTCACTGGTATTTGGTAAACCTGGTCCTTGACGTAACTCCAAAGGCAGAAATCGAGTGGTGATATGCCCGGATATTGCGGAAGGCAATTTATGGGACCATCACACCCGATCCATCTTCCTGGAAATGTTGTATAAGCAGAGACTGCTAGCCCCCAATGACACAGACAACTAACTCCCAATGAGGTGGCATACCATCTTGCAGAAAAGTTAATTCCGAATGTCCTGAATCTGTGGCATAACAAGTAACTGCAACATATCAGGATAGGTATTGGTTGTGATTGTCTTTTCACTGAAGAAAAAAGGTCCTACGATTTTATTGTTCTTCAGACCGCACCACAAGTTCAGCTTAGGGCTGTCTCTGACGGTCTTAAGCACAGCGTGGGGATTCTCGCAACCCCAGATTCCAGCACTGTGTCGGTTGACACCACCAATCAAGTGAAATTTGGCCTCATCTGAGAAAAATACACGTTTCCGATAGTCAGCATCTTTCTTATTCTCAGACAGCATGGCAACAGCAAAGTCATAACGAGCACTGTAAAAGCAAAGTAACACTTAATATGTACACCAAAACTTAAATATGTTAAACGCAAATCAAGATAAAAAGTTGAGGGTTTTTACTCTTTAATCCTAAAGTTCTAACTTAAAACCTTACGAACACTAACAAGCGAATAATCGCTTAAGTGTGTGAACAGAACACGTAAGACTTAAAGAGGGTTTATAACCCTTTATTTTTGAGTATATTTACAGTCAGTTCCTACTTGGAACTTCACACAAAGCCGCCACTCGGGCTTGAACTTAAAATAATAATAATTTAAACTAAAACTAGCCTAACTAAGCTATTTAAAAGGTATAGCCGAAGTTATCAGAGATCTAACTAGTTGGCTCCTAAGTATTAATTAAATCAGCGAAGCCAAGCAAGGGCCTAAGGTATGGCCGAGGGTAGCAATAGCTAAGAGAGACGTAGCCAAAAGGCAAGCGCGAGCTAGTCAAGGAATCAGACTTTCTCTCTGAAGTCGGTGAAGTCACGACTTAAATAGTACTCTTTCTCATTTGCATTAACTGCTTTTCTGAATTTACATTCTGGCAGGAAATTGTAAGCTGAAATTAGAATAAGATAGGAAAGATACAAAACTTAAAATAACTCTTAATGAACATAGGATAAACCTTACATCGTATTTGTCTATATGTCATATTTTGTGCCATATGAATGTTTGTAATCAGGGAATGATTTCTGGGACACACTCTGTAATTCACATGCCCCCTTTTCAAGAAGAAGGATTTACATCAATCAGTTTTGAAATCTATTGACTTTGCATAAAATATATGTCAGTTTGAGGAAACTCCATTGCCTAATTTCTAGAAATAACATTAAATGCTTAAAAAATCGATATCTAAATATTAATGCGGTTATGCAGAAGTTTCTTTGCTTCATAAATTCTCAACATTGCTTGTCATATGATATATATTACCCAATTCAATGAAGAAACGTAGTTTGTATCCACGCTTTTGAAGTCGAGAATGTAGCAATCTCTGAAGCATGCGCTATAAAAGCCTCATTTTCAAATAAACAAAAAAGATGTTATGATAAAGTATCTTATCTTTAAGACACATAACCTGAGGACACGAAACCGTAGTCAGCGTGATTCTAGGGAATAAAATAAACATATCAGTCAAATTTTATGTGCAGTCGAACAATCATGCGCCTTTCAAAATATGTTGCGACCTCTGCAAGCTACGGTAAGCACCACTAGTGTTGTCATTCTCTGGAAACTAATGACTGCTATTAAAAACAATGACTTGAGCCGTATGCTTGTTATTATAGCGAAACGGAAAAACTACCTCAGAACGCTTCTTCCTAACTGTAACTGCGCCTCTTTCATTATGTTTTGAAAACCATAAAAATGAAGTTTTTATGCCGCGAACTATAAAAGTAAGTCATGGCTTCAATTTCGCTTGTAAATTCACTTTTTCTTTTTTTTTACTGATTCTGAGAGAGGGCTGAATCTTGAAATTCAAAAGAAAGGCCTTAAAGTTCCATTTTTCATACTACTTTTGTTACTTTTAATATTTTGGAAGAATTTTGTCTAGATTCTGTCCTCATATAAAGAGTTCCGAGGCTTCAAGTACTTAGGTTTATAGTTCTTTTACACTTTAAAATGAGTGAAACTGTAGGACTCGAAATCATAGAATAAAATATTCTTGCATTAATCTTAAAGACTGTTTGGATTTTTTCACCTTTACTATGAAAATTGTAAAGATGTGAGGAAGTAAAAGAGTCTTCAAGGTAAACTATGCTAAACAAAAAATATTTTCTATAATAGAATCCCCTGGTTCTGTTCCAAATCAAAGATTGCATAGATGAAATTCAAAACAGATGAAATGAATACATTTATTTCAGACACATACGCTTAAAGGTGCTTTTAAAGAATCTGATGCCGAAGAAACTCTAGTTATCGAATTTCACCGAAATTTTAAAAAAAATAATAAAGGTTCTTTTTACTTCCTTGTACGAAGTAAATTACTGTAATTGCGAAAAAATTTAGGTTATCATATTTCAATGAAAGTACCCATTTTGAGCTCTCTTTAATACATTTAAGCGATAGCATCTGTACGTAGGGGTAGAATAAAAGAGTCTTTTTCCCAAAACAAATGACGCCTGTACGTACGTATGTACGTATATAGCTAAAAATAAGTAGCTCAGAACTTCTAAATTTAGTACATGGGACTGCTATAACTTGTAGCTGTGCACCTTCCTTTTTGGTTCCAATTGACCACCAAAATTCCACCAAAACTCTATATATGAAAGATATAACAAAATATGATAACACGCTTTAACTGGCGGTCTCAAAATTAACATTCTAGGTTTGCTGCTCTTCCCCTAAACTCATCTGCTCTACCAAATTCGAGATCTTTCTATCGTTATGTAATGTTGCTTGGAAAGTGCAGCTAAAACTAATATTAATCAAGCTTAGTTTGTTTCTAAAATCGCACTTATGCTCGTATAAATTACCTTTGGCGAGCTAATTTACGTCATTATTGTGCTTGCTAATATATCCTCGCTTCGCTTCCGTAAAATGCCCGAGTCATTTCTTAATAAAAACCAATGTACATAGACGTTTATCATGTTTCATTATGATTGAATCATATAAATATATTGGATTTCATTATGATTGTATAAATATCTACTGAGATGATTTTATATGTGCGGAAATAAAGATTGGAAATTCCTCAAGTTCATCTTTTGTTATCTTCATCTGTAAGCCTTCACCATAAGCCACAGCGACTGCAAGCTGATTCCTCATCTATGCTTCAGAAATATTACATTTAATTCAAAGTTGACACTGCGCCAGTTGTACATTGCCAAAAACCAGTTACCTTTTTTAAGGAACAAAGTGTTTTCGATATATTGTACTTAAGCAACCTCCAACCATCAGCAAGATGATTTTGTTGGAAATCAAATTGGATGCCAAATTAATCGTCAAGCTGTTAGTGTATTATCTAGTATTGCATCATATTATAATGTTTTTATATTGAACTTTTGTTTTATTAAGTATGTATATCCTCATTAAGAAGAATTTGTTTAATTAATTGTAAAATTGAGTATTATATTGTACTGAATACGAGTTTCAATAAATGTGAAAGTTATAGTTCACTGAATATGAAACTATATATATAAGCTCGCGCGTCAATCTCTGTTATAATAGAAATATTTTCATCATCAAAAATTTTAAACACCTTTTTAATGAACATTTACTTTATGAAAAACATGTGAACATTTACTTTGAAAGACGTTCACTGAGCTTTGACATTTACCTGGTGGAATTATTGTTGCCAACAGATTTTAATAACGTTTCATTCAACATTCAAAAACACATTAAACATTTTTTTTTCAAAAAGACTAAAAGAATTTGAAAATTATATTTGTCTTAACTTTTGTTTTAATTTATTAGTTAGTTTATTTAGAAATTATATTTCATGCGCGTATATTATTAAAAATTACATTTTATTGTTATTGAAATAATTGTAAAATAGTTGTTCAAGTTTTACATGATGTTTGAATAAGAGAGGTCATGAATAAAGACGAGGCATAGGCAAACCTACCGGCTATGTCCTTGATGCTTCTTCATGTCTTTCGTCATATGCTAAACTCTCTCTTCCTTCACTAATCCGTTTCTGCCACGCTGCTCTCCCGACCTTTATTTTGAAGGGAAGAATGCATAAGATATAACAAAATATGATAGCTGCTTTAAAAAATAATTTAACATTCTAGATTTGCTGCTCCTCTTCTAAATTCATCTGCCAAATTCGAGATCTTTCTATCGTTATGTAACGTTGCTTGAAAACTGCAACTAAAACTAATATTAACCGTATTAACCAAGCATAGTTTGTCTTTAATATCGCACCTACTCTGGTATAAATACCTCTGGCGATCTATTTACGTCATTATTCTGCTTGCTAATATATCCTCGCTTCG
The DNA here is from genome assembly GCA_000611955.2 of Stegodyphus mimosarum. Lineage (NCBI taxonomy): Eukaryota > Metazoa > Arthropoda > Arachnida > Araneae > Eresidae > Stegodyphus > Stegodyphus mimosarum. The sequence continues at coordinate 353,194 of KK116356.1, forward strand.
CTTCCGTAAAAAACCTGAATCATTTCTTGTGATAAACAAATGCATACAGAAATTTATCATGTTTCATTATGATTGAATCATAGAAACATATCGGATTTTTTTATGACAGGATAAATATCTACTGAGATGATTTTATATGCGCAGAAATTAAGACTGGAAATTCTTCAAGTTCATGTTTTGCTACCTTCCTCATAAACCACAACGACTGCAAGTTGATTTCTCTTCTATGCTTCAGAAATATTACATATATATTTATGTATACTCACTCTGTTACCCGGCTAGGTTAATTAAGTGTTTTTATTCTTGTGCATTTTGTTCTTTAAAAGTGTAAGGTTATGCTTATGTTCCGGTTATTGTTTTATGCCTTTAATTAATTCGCATGCAATAGTTGTAAAATTATTTACAACCTAAAAGTTGTTTAAGTACTATTAAGCCTAACGTAGAAAGAGGTTTTCCGTTTTTAATCTATTTTTGCCTTTCCGAGAAAGAACTGAATTAATTGAATGAGAAATGTATCGCTAATGAAATTCGAGAAAATAAGTTTAATGAAATGCAGCAAAAATGTGTATAATTTAATAGGGAATGTACACGGAAGTCTTTGGTGTCTACATCAGAAAGTAACATCTTAGGCAGACCGTCAAATATTACTGATAGCAAGAGAGTTTTATGTGGTGAAAATATGAAACCAAATCAGTAGCTGTGGTGACTGAGAAATACACTCACGTTTGTGAAAATTGCAACACCATGAAGGACTTACGCGAGTGAGCTGAAATTTTCAGGAAATGCAAAGTAGCGCATGATATGCAAATGATTAGAATTGCAAATCCGTAGCGCATGCGTATGCTGAGCAGCGCCCTCTGAACGGCTGATGGATCCGAATAAATAGACGGCTGTAGCGAGGCGTGTATGGTTATCGGTGGTTATCTGCTAGTGGTAAACGTTAACTCAATCTGTACTTATGCCTCGTCGACGAAAGAGAGCGAGATTTGAACAACTTACAGAGTTTGAACGAGGGAGAATCATCGGCCTTCGTGAAGCTGGATTGTCGTATCGTGCAGTAGCCTCTCGTGTGCAGCGTAACAGCAGCACAGTGATGCGCGTTTGGAAGCAGTGGACGGACGAGTGTCGGACAACTCGGAAATCCGGGAGTGGACCCCGAAATGTGACGTCAGCTCGCGATGATAGACACCTGGTCCGCATGGCGCGGACGGACCGTACAGCTTCCTCTAGACAATTGGCAGCACTGTGGTCAATAGCTACAGGTGTTTCATTGTGTGCTTCATCAATTCGTAGACGTCTGCTGCAGTGTGGACTGCGCGCACGGACTCCTTTATACAGGATCCCCCTAACGCACGACCATCGCCGCCTGCGGCTACAATGGGCCAATCAGCATAGAGACTGGCGTGCTGATTGGCAGCATGTCGTGTTTTCTGACGAATCCCGCTTTAATTTGTGGTACCATGATGGCCGCATTCGTGTCAGACGCTATGCCGGTGAACGCCACCTTCCGGAGTGCATTATCGAACGCCACAGTGGACGAACACCCGGAGTTATGGTCTGGGGCGCCATAGCATATCATAGACGATCTCAATTGCTACGAATTGTGGGCAATCTGAACAGCAACCGGTATATCCGTGAAGTTCTACAGCCCGAAGCTGTTCCCTTCCTTCAAAGCTTGCCAGGCGCTGTATTTCAACAGGACAATGCCCGCCCTCATACTGCTCGGATTGTTAAATCCTTCTTTGCAGCGCAGCAGGTACAGCTTCTTCCTTGGCCTGCGTGTTCCCCGGATATGTCGCCAATTGAACATGTGTGGGATGTCATTGGTCGGCGTCTTGCTCGTGATCCTCGTCCTGTTGCGTCTGCAGACGAACTTTGGGTACGCGTACAAACGATATGGAATGCTCTTCCTCAGTCAGACATTCAAACTTTGTTTGACTCCATGCCACGTCGTGTAGCAGCACTTATTGCGGCGCGTGGTGGCCACACAAAATACTGATTCTGATCTCTTGTTCTTGTTTGTTTGCTTTGAACATTTAATCATTTATTTGTACCACTACCACTCAACTGTGTATTAAATTGCATTCAATTATGACGATTCCCTCTTGGTGTTGCAATTTTCACAAACGTGAGTGTATTAATCCTGCACTCCAGCTTAATAATCTTAATGATCTGCAGTATTCTTTAAGCTAATTCACATTTTTGTAGTTTTATTAAGCATGATGCAATTTTTTTCTTTCAGTAAAATGTTCGTGTATATTTATTACCTTGAAAATATACTCCTTGGTAAATAACATTTTTAAAAATATAAAAATGTTTAGATTTAAGCGGAAATTGCAGTAGGTTTGAATAGTAGAGTTCGAAGAAAAGAACTTTGTTTATCCGCTAATAATAGGTTTTTAAAGAACACATAAAAATGAAGGTTGATTTTTAGTAAAATGCAACCTTAATATTTCAGGTATATAAGAAAAAATCGTTATATTGATAATTAATCAGAAATCGTAACATTTGTATTTATCATTGAAGAGGAATTCAAACAATGTTATTATTGATCTACTTCCAACAGCAGATTCTATAAACCCGGAACTGTGGAAGAAACACAACTGATAACTAGATTCGCCAAATAAAATTTTCAATTTACACTTTTTTTAATTATAAATAAGACTTTTATATACCTCCAAGCGTTCATTTAATAACTGTAGATTTAATTACTAAATATATTCTTAATTTTGAATGTTTATTTCCTAAACTGTAAATATAATGTTAATCAAACTTAAGGAATAATTCAAAAAATTACATTTTGATTATGTGATAATACTGTTGCACTCATAGAACAGTACAATCTACCAGTAAATTATATACATATCACACAATATACAATGTAGTACAATGTATACAGATGGCTAGAATATAGTCCTTGAGTAAATAAAGTGTTTGGTTTTGGTGCAGAGCGTTTTCAGATCCTATAAAGGATATATTGAATCTGCATTTACACTTCACGGGTTCAGTAACTGATCGAAGACATTTCAAAAATTTAAATCTTATGAGTCCTGCGATTCTCATAAAAACTCAGAAAGTTGTTTGCTAAATTTTACTTAAAGTTTATCATTGGGTTCCATCTGTGCTAAACAGTATTAGAAAAACGTTGATGAAAACCACAAATATTTCAAAATAGTATGCGAAACTGTAGTTTTTTGAAAACGTCAAGGAATTGCTTTGAGATGGCAAGATGAAGAAGTAAGTTCTAATAACAGAGGCATTTTTTTTTGGAGTTAATGGATTTGAGAGCTAAAGACTGCCTATTAAATGAATTTAAAAAAAATAAAGAGAAATCCTGTTCTTATGTACACAAAGATAATCAAAATGATATTCCTAATTTATGCAAATCGCAAATCTATAACTATATTCAAGATAAAGTAAAAGAGTCATGCTATTTTTCTGTAATGGTCGATGAAACTCAAGACTTTTCTAATCATGAGCAAGTGGATGTAGTTTTCCGTTACATAGAATTACAATTTGGAAATCCACGAAGCTTTTGCTGGATTTTACAGGACTAAAAAAAAACTGATGGAGAGACCTGGTATAATTTACTGAGACGTAATTTCTTCATTTGGGCTAAATCTTGTAGATTTACGAGACCAGTGTTAAGACGGTGCAATATGAAAGGACCATATGGTGGTGTAACCGCACGAATACTTCAGGATAATCGAACGGTAATTTACGTTCATTGTTAAGCACAAATCTTAAATTTGTGTTTAGCACATGTTCGTCCATTCCTGCAGTCAGAAATACATCTAAGCAGCTTAACACACTGCACAATTTCATACAAGCGTCATCAAAAAGGCATGCCATTATGTAGACATTTGGTTATTTCGAAGCAGGAGACATGCCAAATGAGCAACGTCTTCACCGGGCGTCGAACCACGGACCTCTCGGTGACGAGTCGAGCATGCAGACCCCTACACTACGAAGGCATGCGAAGAAGGAGGGAGAAATACCTTATAAACTCCCTCTTTTAAAAGGCGACTGGGGTTTAGGGGACCCAATCGCCAAATCCCGGTGGTGGAGAATCATCATCCACCATCTTTTTTTTTTAGTTCGGGCCCCAGTGTAGAGAAGCTAGGTTATTTCAAAGCAGGAGACATAAAAAATGAGCAACGTCTTCGCCGGGAATCGAATCCCGGACCTCTCGGTTACGCGTCGAGCATGCAGATCACTACATCACGAAGACATGCGAAGAAGGTGGGAGAAATAACCGTTTTTGAAAAAATACGCTTGACCAAAAATACGTTTTATGGAGGCTCATCAAACTTAAAAACACTCACTGATAATAGACGGAGTGGCAGAGTGGAAGCTATAAAGGTGCTGGTTGATAATTTTGAAGCTGTTATTTTAACACTTGAAAAAATATCTGACATTGTGCTCTTAATGGTGGGAAAGCCAATGTGTTTTTAATATGTACGAAATCATTCGCATTTTTATTCACTCTATCTGTTTTAGGCAAAGTACTTTAGCAATGCAATAGTCTGTCGAAGCACCTTCAGCCGCCTAATCTCAGTTTTGATGTTGTAAAAATTATACCTAAAACTACTATCGAACTCTTGATTCTTTCCGCAATGACGTGTTTTTTAGTGGTTATGTGAACGAACTTTGTGAAAAAAATTTCTACCCTTGACCAAAAATGAAGAGATGAAATAACATCCCGATTAAATTGAGCGGTGGTGAAAAAAATTCACACTGTGATGCTAAATCATATTACAAAATTACAATTCTAAATGAAATTATAGATTCATTATCTAATGAAATGCAAACTAGGTTTAAAGAAAATGACCTATCCGTTTTGATCGCCATTAATTCTATATTGTCTGCGTCAGCAGATATACACCAAGATGGGCAGAATGTTTCAACTAAATGTAATTTCTATAACTTGCAGAAAGATGATCTGCTGTGTGAGCTTACGGCTGTTTTATTCAATGATAAACCATGGGAACATGAAAAACTGCAATTTTAAAAAGAGGTTGAATTTTTTTGGGGAGAAACATCAACAAAATGCATTTCGTTTAATAATATTACTGTTTATTTTTTGACTGTTAAAATGACTTCAGCCAGCTGTGAAAGTTTCTTTTCATGTCTCAGACGATTGAAAATTTATCTTCGAAGTAGAATGGGAGAACAAAGGCTTTCATCCTTAGCTGTCTTAGCAATTGAAAGAGACATACTTTTAGATTGTAATGCTATTATGAGAAACTTTTCGTTTCTTCTAAAATTTGGGAACAGACACTTAAGACCCCAATGGAAGGTAATATATATATGTATATCTATTTATATATAAGTTCAACAAAAAAAATGTTAATCAATAAAATCACTAAAATTCAACAAAAAGTATGTGTTTCTGTAATGTAAAGCCATCGTGAAATACGCGCAAGAACCAGGAAACTGCAATTTGGTCTCCCCACTTGGGCTCCAACATTAGTTCTAGATTCGTAATTTTTTGTTTTAAAAAATTACAAAATTGTTTAAATTGTGTTAACTAGAATTTTCCCTTTTGCAATCTCTTCCCCCCCCCAACATATACACACTCGGACGCTCCTGCAAACATTGAATTCATTCCTCATTGTGCTGTTAAATTCTGACCCCCAAACTCGCAACTCTCAAAGAAATGCCGCCTCTGCTAATACTACACACACACACACACACATATATACTACATATGTGTATACACAAACACACACACATATATATATATATAAGTACATACTAAATACATCGGTGAAAGAAAGAACATCTGGTTATATTCTTATTCATTCGGACCAGCACCGGTGTATGTTGACAGGTACAGCTATGCTCTGGTGTAAGTCGAAATGAGAGGAGGAGAAGAAACAAGTGTAAAGCTACTATCACACATTTGTTTGTTTCGGAAGAACAACTGTTTGGAACAATTTTTGCTTTGTCACTACAGTTAATCACCACAGATCACTCTGGGTTTAAAACGTAAAGGAGAAACTGGTTCCCCATTATAAGCAAGCTGATAGCATTCGAAGCAGATAGCTGATTGGTTAAAAATGAACAACCTGCAATTTTTTTCGAAAGAAAGGGAAAAATCGCGCGTCTTTCCTTCAATAATAAACCAGGCAGAAAATTTGTCCGAAACAGTTGTTCTTCTGAAACAAATGCATGTGTAATATGGGTCTTAGTACTTTGAAAGTGCTGGTTCAGCGACAGGAGGCGGTGTGCGGTGCAAGCTTGAAAGTTTTATGAAAGATATTTTCAGCTTAAGACTCCATAAATGTTAGCATTGACTATATTAATACATGTATCATCAGTTATTTTCTTTAATCAGTAGAATATCATCATTCAATACATGCATGCATTTTACTTTACTTTTTTTTCTTTCATTAATTTTTAGCGTTAGTTTCAAGTTAATACTTTTACTTTTATTATACGTGGATAATCAACTGTTGTAAGAAAAGGCTCGGTATCTCACCATACTTATTTCACATTTAATAACTTTTTCCAAAATACACCCTGAGCATTGTTCAATAAATTCATCATAGCTCTTTTTTTATTTTTTCGAAAGCTTCGTTAATTTCTCTTTCTATATCATACCTTTTAAGTAATTGCAAACAGTTGCTACGCAAATGTGGGTAAATATATTCCTTTTCCCCATTTTCACACTCACGACTCATTTTAACAGTAATACCTGCATATCATTTCAGACAACGATATGTTGCTATATTATTACTCAATATTTTTACAAGTTGCCATTTTATGTACTCAAGAAATACATCTAGGTCTTGATCATTCTCTGCATTAGAGAAAATCGACTCAGTAGTGAACATATTGAGACTTGCGATTTTAGCACCCGTAGATGCATTCACAATGTCAGCTTTTCTTCGTCTTTCTAAAGTTCATTTGGCAATGCTCCAATCCAATATTATGTAAAAGATCGCGTTTTCTTTCAAACACTCGTGAATACTGGGTTCAGTTTCTAACATGAGAAACTTCATGCTGTTCCAAAACATCTTCGGTACTTAAACACATTGAGCAGCTACTGCAATTAAAACAATTTCGTGTGTTTTCATATGTCTCCTTAAATCCATTTGACATATGAAAACTTCCAAACATTCAGTACATTGCTTTACGATGAGAAGCCTCATGACGTTGCAAATGATCAATTTCACCACATACTTTTGTGCAGGATCTACACTTGTAAGGTTTTACTTAAACTAACAAAGTTTTATTTTAATTTAACTTTTTCTATCTCCTCTCATTTCAACTTGCCGTTAGAATAAGAGCGCGTTTCAGCTTTATGCTAATTTGAAGTGGATCCAAGTACTATTTAAAAGGAAGGTAGAAACCTTTCAGTGTGAGAGAGCTTTTAGTCTCAGACCACGGTTACTCTATTCGACGTTCGCCTGACTAGCTAGCATTTAATTTCTAAGCCATAGCGCTTTTACGTGATTGCTTATTGAAGTAATTCCAAGTGCGTCAGTATTAGCTAAACCTTGCTACGCACCATTTAGTTTAGAGGCCAACCTCGCGTTCATAGCTCTGCGAGCAAATGACGATTTAATTTCTATTTAGCTTTAGTTTAAATTTGATTGTTCATTTTAGACCCAAGCGCGGTCTCTATTTTCTCTATCCCTCCCGAGTTGGGAAGTGGTTGTAAATAATTGTGATTTAATAAAAGAGGATTTTAAATCACTTTCAAGTGCAGTTCTTCTAACACTTAATCACAATATTCTACCACAGAACATAGCTGCATTCAGTTCCCTGTTCCAGATCAGGATTTAAGGAGTTCACGAAGATGTTTACCAAGAATATGCACCGAACACTCAGTCCTGACACACTTAAAAGTTAACTTTATGAATTTTCATATGTCTACGTAAATTCCTTTGACTTGTAAGATCCCCCCCAAACATTCAATACGTTTTTTAAGATGAGAAGCTTCATGACGTTCCAGGTGATCAGGTTCACTAAATTTCTTAGGAAGTATGCAACACCTGTAAGATCTTTTATGAGATTTCAGGTGCCTGTTCAAATCACCTTTTTTCTTGAAAACTTTAAACATATTACAGAAGTAAAATTTCGAAGATAAATCGCTTCATAAACTCTTAAGTTATCAATGCCAGTGAATCGCATGGAACACATACTGCATTGGAAAGGTGTTTTGTCATCGGGAATTGTCATATGCCTATTTAAACCGCTGTGTCGAACGAATAGCATTTCACATTCTACGCAATGAAAGGATTTCTCTCCCGAATGGATCTGTAGGTGACGAGTAAAATCATGCTTTAGACCAAACGCTTTACCACAAGTAAGACATACCTAAGAGAAAAGAGTAGAATCTTATAATTATTAGAATAACGTAACAAATATATACTTAAACCTGTCCTATACGCAAACACTCACATACTAAAATAGAATTTAATAGAATATTGATAATATGTAAGCACTTCTTAGGCTGTAATGGTTGCATTTATCATAAATATTAAACGTTACCAACCTAATATTTTCAGGTTAAGCCATTTTTCACCAGTTTATTTTCACTAAGAACATCATGTCCCAATAACATAAACATTATACATGTAATACACCTTAAACTTACTAAATTGTATTTCAGGTATACATAGATCAGCAGTAGTATCAATGTAGATTAAAGGAACTGAAGTATTACCCATTCTGAACATTAAAAGGGAAGCAAGCAAACAACGCAGAATCGAATAACTAGTTTACAAGACAATGTAATAATGAGTTTGAAAGATAGGAATGTGTATATGCTACACTGCAGATCAAGAAATCACCAATCAGATAATATAAATCAAAAATCAATATTCTTTAACCAATCAAATGCTATCCCTTTACTAATACATAACATTCTAGAACATTTATTATCATGTGATTTCATCCTTTTGTAATTGTCATATGACATCGATTTCGATAAAATCATGTTTTCCGGATGACGTCAGTAACCTTAGCAAAACTTCCCAAAATAAACACGCAATTAGGGAAGGAATGGTCTATCATTTAAAACTAAGCAAATGCATGTTACTAATCGCTAAGCATTCAGAAGAACGTTTACCGCGTTTCATAACTTTAAACACTATTTGCAAGAAAAAAATTCTGATGTGTACACCACATGACTTCCTTGTACGTAATATTAAATTATACGCAATTTTCCTGCATTTTATTTGAACACATTGAATTAACAGTTAACGAATTTTGAATTAAATCTACTTCGTCAATAGTGCATATGTTACTGTGAAAGACCGAAATTGGAGAATGTCGACTTTCACCAGAGAATGTCAACATTCACCAAATACGTCGGTGAAAGATCGAATATAACATTGCATTCTTGTACATTCGGACTCTCACCGGTGTATGTCGATAATCACAGATATGCTCTGGTGTAGGTCGAAAAGAGAGGAGTAGACAAACAGCGGATTGGCTGTTTTCCATAAATGCAGTTGTAAAAAAGCAAGGTGCAATTCAAAGTATCTTAATAGTTTAAGTTGTTGCAATAAATAAGATTTGAATCACATAATTTAGTAAGTTTTTTATTGCTATTATTTTATTTTCTCATTTAGAACGTACTGTATAATTAAGTAAGTTTTTAACTTCTATTATTTTGCTTTCTAATTTTGAACGTACTGTGTGTTTTAAGTTCTTACGTTATTAAAATCTTATTTTAAATCTCAAGTTCGTTTTTTCGCGACTGAATTACGGAGAAGAAAATATAATATTATTATATGTTGAACATTCACCATTAGTACATGGTGAATGTCGACATTTACCGGTGTAAGTCAGAAATAAGAGTATTTGGAAAATATTTTGGACATACACCAAGCGACTATGTGAATGTTGACATTCACCGATGAAAGTCGACATTCTCCAGATTTCGGTGTTTCACCGTAACACATACACCACATCAGAATAAATACACTCTTTAAAGTTCACTATATTTATTTACCATAGCCCCACTTCGGCGACAGCGTAACATCTCATTAATTTTATAACACAGAGTGAGCAAAATTTATAGCATCTAAAGAATTACCACAAGTTCTATTCAAATAATATAATAAACCTAAAACAATATATAAAAGAAATTAAACAAATAAAAAGAAACAGTCCTCACTTCGCGGTAAGACAAAAATGCATAAAAATTCAAAATAATTTCATTAAAAATTGAAAGATATAGGAAAAATAAAAATCTAAATACAGTTAAAGAAATAAAAAAAAAAGCTTTTACAATTAAAACTACAATTTGTACGCAAAAACCAGCTAATAACTTAAATGATAATTCCAGAATGAATCAAGCATAATTTTATGCGCAATAATAAAAGAAGACGTTACTTTGTTGTTGCGAAGCTTAGTTTCGCTAGATTGGCAAAAACTCCACTATTCTGCTAAGCGTCAAATGTAAACAAATATGGCCGCTATCATAACCAAAAATTACTCTTAGCAGCACTTAAAGAACTTTTAAATTGTTGATAATTTCACAATTATTGCATGCAGGTTAACTAAGGGCATAAAAATCTTAACCGAAAGATAAGAACAGCATAATTCACTCATTTTTAAAGCCAAATTTACAAACTTATAAGAATTTTTACATATATATATATACATATATTTATATACGTTTGGTGCGGCCGATAGCAGTCAAAATATGAGGTTCACATCTGCATGTCATAGCAGTCCTACATACAAATTTCAACGTTCTGAGTCTACTCGTTTTTGAGTTATGCGAAATACATACATACATGTACGTACAGACGCCGCGAAAAAGTCTGTTCAGAATCCATTTTAAATCAGTTTCATAATTATTTTTTGGGGAAAAGAGTTCTTTATTCTGCCCTTATGTACGGATGTAACTCAAAAACGTTGTTAAATTGCATTCGATAGCGGTCAAAATAGACATTTTCGTTGAAATATAATACCCGAAATTTTTCGCGATTACATTACTTCCTTTTTACTTCTTACAAGGAAGTAAAAAGACACTTCAAATGATAACATAAAATCATATCTCTCATATACTTTTAAAATTTTTATTCAATTTCTGTTGGGCGAAATATTTGTAGAATTTGCAAATACGGATATATCTCTGATAAGAACTGCCTAACATGTGGCTCACTTACTTCTATATCATTTAAATTAAATCAACAGATTAATAAAATGTTTGACTTTTCTTTACTTTTTAGTACATTTATACAGTTATTTAATTCATAAAGTACATAATATTGAAAATAATAAAGGGTAGAAATATTATTCTTTCTGAATTTAGAGTGAAAGTATACTGAATTTCATGCAAGATTTTTATCGTTTCATACAAACATTCCACTATTTCGTAGATTCTTAGAACACAACCTTATGTTTTTCAAAAATATATGTCATTACACATTAATTAGGAGTGCCTTACTTTCAAGTGTTTACTGAATGATACTAAAACTTTCAAGAAAAAAATCAGACATTTTTCATCTTTCATGAAAATTTGTGAGTAATAGTGGTATTTCATAAGAGCTTGAAGACTTTGTGTTGTGAAACAGTGCTTAAAATATAATAATATTCCAAAATCCAAATTCCCATAGAAAATTTTCGATATTCTTACGTAAATTTGTACCCGAAGTTATATCCCTTCAGTCGAACTTGAAGACCAACCAGATTTATCACAGGATTTGATACATTTCTTATATTTTTTTTGAAAGGGGAAGTTTACATTTTTCATATGCAAACTATGACATCGAATCAATTAAATTTTATACTCATATTACTTAAAAATTTTTTACTGTACAAAACTATTTTAAGGGCCATATTCGAGGCTCAACATCCATACATTTAACATAATACTACAGTTGGTAAACAAGCAATTAGGGAAATCAGGGCTTGGTAAACTAGGATATGTACTTATCCTAGTAATGGTAGTTTAACAGGCTCCCACTCCCTAGTCCCTTGTTTACCAACTGCAGTATTATGGGAAATTTATGGATGTTGAGCTTCGAATATGGCATTTAAAGTAGTTTTCTACAGTAAAAAAGGTTAAATAATATGGGTATAAAATTTAATTAACTCGATGTAATAGTTTGCATATGAAAAATATAAACTTCCATTTCCGGAAAAAATACCAGAAATGTATCAAATCCTGTGATAAATCTGGTTGGTCTTCAACTGAAGTGACATAACTTCGGAAATAAATTTGCATAAGAATATCGAAACCTTTCTACGATAGTTGATATTTTCGTAAAATTATTACATTTTGGATAGTGTTTTACAGCGCAGTCTTCAAACTCTTATGAGATATCCTAATTATTCACAAATTTTCATGAAAGAGGGAAAATATCTGATTTTTTTTCTTGAAAGTTTTAGTATGATTCAATAAACACCTGCAAATAAACTGGCATAACACTCCCAAATGAATGTGAAGTGATATACATATATACCTTTGAAAAAGATTGAGATATGTTCTAAGGATGTACGAAATAGTGGAATGTTTGGTATGAAACGATATAAATCTCGCATGAAGAAGTAAAAGAGTGGCATGTTAGGCAGTTTCTTTCAGAAATATATCCATATATGAAAACTCTGCAGATAATTCGCCTTACTGAAATTTATATAAATTTTTAAAAATATATGGGTGATATGATGTTCATCTAGAGTATCTTTTCTCTTTGCAAAAATTTTAAAGAGTAATAATAGGAACTGAATCTTCTTTCTATAGTAGAATTTATTAGTATCTCTAGGAACTGGAAACAATTTTCATATTTTTATAAACAATAATGTAATATCTGGTTATCAGTATGGCAGAAAGAGTTTTATTCAAATGTTTCAGAGTGGTAAAATATGATCCTGAAATTAAGTTTTCTGAAAATAATCAATGTATTTCCCAGTAATATAAATTTAAACAGTCCAACCTCGAAGTCTTTTACAAAATACGATTATGAAAGAAACTGAAATATCTGTTGCAGACACATAAAATTAAACTCGGAGATGAAAATCGTTGCATGCATGATTTAAAAAAAATGGTTAGAAATTGAACTACTGAGTGATAAATATAGATTTGATTATGATTGTTTCAAGGTCTTTTATTAGAAGATATCCTATTTTTTTAACTAAAATCATTTTCTTTTTCCAATGAAAGTAAGTGTGAAGCAAAATCTATTGTTGGAGTGGTTCCTACTTTAATTTTTAACGTTCATTACACATGAATGTCAAGAATAAGAAAAACCAACTTTAAATCATATCACTATAATAAATACTGCAAGGGTGTAAAATTGGGTGACAAGATAAAACAACATTTAGTCAGTTAAACCAGTGTGTTCTAATAGAACCATAGATACTACAAGATAATACTCCAACAGTATAGTACATCAAGCGTTGTTACAAGCATAAACCCGTTCATGTTTAAAATTAATTTTTTGGGTCCAGTGTTCTAAATTATAAGTGAAAACATACAAATTAAGTTAAATTAAACTTTCATTTATTACAGGTTAACAAAACTAGCAACAATATAACAATATGTGGTAATGGTGGCGGCGGTACAAGCGTCGAAGTGAGAAAACATTTTTTACATGCCGCCTTTGAAAATCACGATTACTTGTCCAGAATTTTAGTCGGCCATTACATAAGAACCCTCTCCGAGGGCAGGCGTATACATTATTTCAGCCATGAAGGTATGTAAGGATAAAAGAAAAACAAGTTAGTAATCGAGTATTTTAGAGCAAACAGCCCGATTACTATCTCGGCTCCTTCCTTCCTGCGTCGACGACCATCGGCGTTTCTCTCTCTCGGTAAATTTCGCCATCGTTCCAAATACCGCAGACAGAGTACTCGAGACCGAGCTACTCTTTTTTCATCTGGCGCAAAACTTCATGAGTCTCTCCGTAGATCGCTGCAAGCCCTTTTTCTTCTCCTCGCCAGCCCCTCGTTTGGCGATTTGGCGATCCGAGACGGTCCAAATCCCGCCAGGTGCATAGCAGCCCTAGGAGCGGAATCTAAGCAGAAAGGTGAAGGCAAGGGGGTTGGTTAGACGGAAGTTGGCGAATAATTGCTGATTTTCATAAGCTACCCACCAGGGTTATCAACCCGACATAGCAGAAGCTAGTCTCGTTCAGGGTCCCATTTTAACATGGTGAACGCCTGTCAGAATGCAAATCACCCAGACCCCTCAACTTTGGCGTGGCGTAGCTGCATACAAAACAAGCTAATTCAGCAGGGTGCACATTCGCACTTGGCGAAAGATATTTTTCAGACCACTGTCTGGCAGAGATAGTATTCGGAGAATTCTTCTCAAAGTAAACGTCAAAACAAAGTCGTAAATCTTGATTCCCAAATGCAACGTAAAAGTTTTTTTATAAAGAATTAAGGATTTGTGTTTAAATACCAATTTAATAAAAGACCGAAGAAAATTTCTTCAATGGAAATATAATAATTACATATAAAAAATTTATGTTTTCTACAACACCAAAAACGACTTTACCGCCAGAATCAGAAAATATGAATTCCAGCTTTACCAGAAAAAGGGGTACGTTAACAAAACCAATTAAACTTTAAACGCCAACTTGTGTAAGGCAAATAACTTTAAAAAGTTTTAAAAAACTGACCTTAAGGGTCAAACTCAACCAGAAATTAAACATTAAGCAAACAAGTTAAGATTAAGTGTTAACTAAACAGAAAAAAAATAAATGGTTAACCAAACTACCTTAAGGAAAAAGAGAAAAAATAATTACTCAAGCAACTTAAATTCAGAGTTAACCAAAACTGCCAAAAATTAAATAACAACAATTACTTTTCAACAAGGCAAAAAAAATTTAGATGAACTAAAATAAAAAAAAAAATTAATAACTTTTAAGTCTGATAACAAAATTAAGATAAATCATTACAATTAAGATATTTTAATTCAGCAACTGAAGTATAGCTAAGTATGTATTACATAACACTATGAAAAAGTGAAATATTTCGGTTTTCGTCTGTTATGGGAAATGGACGCGCCTTCATAACAAAAACATAGGAGTTTTACTATATTTTCTCTGTCATGTAAAAGGTTGGATTTAGAAAATGAAGGAAAATTCCTTCCCACTGAATGGTAAACCTGAAGCCTAAAAGAAACTGTTAAGATTCATTTTTAGGTACATTTCTAAAACTTGTTGGGAACCCTGAGTAAATAACTTAATTTCAGTAAATGTTCTATCCTCATTTGGGTAAAACAGTAAATATTCTACAGTGGAAAATGTTGATTTCGTATTTAGTTCTTATTTTTATGCTAAAAAAATAGTTTTAAGATAGGTATTCTGTAATGAGAAAATAATGCAGGAAAATTAAATGATTTAGATAGTTCGTGGACATTTTGTCTCGGAAAAAAGTAATATTTAGCAACACTAATTAAATTATAGTTCTCGAAAATACGTAGAAAGTTTCTATAATGCAAATTTATACGTACAATTCTAAAAAAAAGGAAAGGTTATTTAGGTGCCATTTTGAAATGAAAAGGGGTAATTCGTCATGAAATTGGTCTTATTAAGGAGTATTCAACTGAGATAATGAGAATTTTATGAAGAAATATGTGTATTCGGGACGAAGAAAAGTTAAAACAATCAAAAATATAGCGGAAATTTTGGTAAAATGTCTCTTACAGTTTCTTTCTTTGGTTCTTTCTGTAAATAAATGTATATTGATAATAATGTTTGTTGCGTAAAGGCAAAACAGTGTTTCAGAGGATTTCGTTCATAAGAAAATAAATTGGTAAATAAATACATTAATGAAAACTGAAATTCACGAAAGAAAAGCCTAGTATAAGAAATTAAAAATTACACTAAAGTATTTCTCCCGCCTTATTCGCATACCTTCGTGGTGTATTGGTCAGAACGCTCGGCGTGAATTCCAAAAGTCCGTGGTTCGAGTCCCGGCGAAAACACATTGCATTTTTCATCTCCCCTGCTTTCAACAAATGTCTAATGTCTCTACAGTGTCGCCCGAATTAAAAAGGGCTGTGGATGATGGTTCTCCACCACCGGGATGTGGCGATTGGGTACCTTAATCCCTAGTCGCCCTTTAAAAGGGAGAGTATATGAGGTATTTCTCTCGCCTTATTCGCATATCTTCGTGGTGTAGTGGTTAGCACGCTCGCGGCGTGTTCGAGAGGTTCGTGGATACAGTGCCGACGAAGGCATTGCTCATTTTTCATGACTCCTGCTTTAACAATACTTAATGTCTCTACATTACTATATAAGAAACTTTCTAGTGAATTAAGTTGGAATTGAACTAAGTTAAAAAAAATGAGTTAACATTATGCTCCAGAAATAAACGTATATGAATAAAACAAAATTTCAAGAAATGAAATGGAAATTAATGAGTAACATCATTGCACACTAGGTAATTAATCTTTGATTTGATATTGGAGATTTTTATCTTAGGAATTTCTTTTATACATCCAACGTAAATAATCACATGAATGTCACATGTTAATTCCACATGAAAGTTGTCTATGAAGGCACAGGTATCCATACTTAGTGCAAGAAAAGGTAATAAAGTAAACATTTTAAATTCGGGACATTTAAGGTGTAGAATGCCGTCAAATAGCAAAAAAATGCTGAATTAAAAGGTATTAAGCGCTCAAAATAATAACAATGTTTTCTGTATGAGAAAATGAAACAGTGAATATGGCTCTAAAATTAGTGATGGAGATTGAGATCTCATTCTAAAAATTCGGAATCTAGCTTAATGAGAACTGAGGTTCAAAACAGAGCATTGACAACATTGAAGATCTTAAAATCATACATTCAGATATAAATGATGTAAAAAATATAAGGAAATATATTAAGATAGAGAAGTTGTATCATATATTTAAGATAATTTCTTTTCAGCGCATGTTGAAATAAATTTTCGAATGCCACAAACCTGAAAGTAGTTTAACATATAGTCCATCGTTTCTCAAACTTTACAATCTATTGGAACCCTTGTGACAGTATGCTAGATCTAGGGAGGTCCAGCGTCTATGTAACGATATTTCTTAATAATGTTTTTGTTAGCGATCATTAATGGAGGCAGCAAATGACTATAATTTTATTCGTTGAATTACAAAAATGCAATTATATGTAATGAGTATATATCTAAATTTAATTAGGTATAGAAAAATATTAAATATCTTTAGCGTAATAATTTATATCACATTTTAATGTGATATGTGCGCCTGTTTTTGAAAAATAAATGTCGAGTTCGGTGTCTGATTTTCGATATACAGACGTGGATTTCAACTTCCACAGAAAGAAGAAGATTTCTACCATAATCGTAATACCTGTCAAACAAGGAAAAGCTTGTTCTCATGTACGATGTTGAAAATTACAGCAATAAATTAATTGCTTTCATATAAATTGTCGGATAATCAAAGGAAATCCAGAACTTTATCCAAAGCCATATCATTAAATCTCATTTTCAATGAAACATCCGATTGTTATATTCTTCATTTAAAGACAGGTTTTGAGGATGAACGTAAGTGCGAGAGAATTGGTTCCTTACCCAATCATACAGGTTGATGACAGAGATATAATCAATTTTCTTTGACAGCTCCTATAGGTAGATACAATGAAAGTTGAAATTTGTTATGGCTATGTTCACGTTTTAGTCCCACCAGTAATTCAAACAAATTATGTTTCTTACTTACAACATGATCTTTCCATAAGTTTAGCTTTCTTTTCAATCCAAGAAACTTTTTATTTGATAATATATTTTCTCGGCCGCCTTGCAGTTACATATTCAGTTGATTAAAATGTTGAAAATTATCTGCTAAATAAGCTAGCATCTTCATTCACACTTGATCCTCAAAGAATTTAATGAAATCTTGTTTGTCGTTTCGTTGGAAATGTACATACATATCTTCCTTTAGCTCAAAACCTATTAAAATCTCTGCCTTCATTTTGTAGGGTTTCCCGGATTTTGCATAACAAATTTGTTTTAAGTTTGATACTTTCCTAAACTCCTCAACTTGTCCTAGTATTTTCTCGCCAGGATTTAAATTTTAAACGTATGTGAAGTGAGTATTAACGGATGAATCTCTAGGTATATTCAGAGCATGTTTTCGCTAGGCAGCGCACGTTTCTTTGCTATCTCGCTGTTACGCTATTAAGCCTCTTGGCCATTTCCGATTATTGTCACGCCTGTTAGGATTATTGTGAGTCAGCCTGTTAGGCGTAATTTAACGTGCTAATCCAGCGCAATTCTATTTTATATTTGAATTGATTTGTATTTTAAGTTTTACAGTTAGATCGTGCCTTTCTGCTCTCATTCTGAATTCATAAAGTGCTATTTTTCACCCTCCTTCTATGCTGGTAATTTATTCACACCTGTGCGAGGATTCGCTAGGTTCATTGTAGGATCTAACTTAGTTTATGTGGAATAACAGAGACAGGTCATACAATTTAACCACAGGATTCCAGTGTACAAAAACAGATATGTTTGATCTTTATCTATGTTTTCACATGACTTTCTTGAATTTCTTCTCATTAAAAAATCTTCCAAACATTGGAATATAACGTTGTTTTGGTTAAATCTATTGACTCGTCGAACTGAATTGTACAGAAAACAGTACAAGAAAACAGTAAATACATTTGATGTTTCTTGAGAAAACTTGTTTTGCCGGCATTGATAATTTTGTAAGAATTTTGATATTTAAAACCTTTCATAGAATTGAAACATTTATACTATTTTTTGTGTATAATTAATTAATGTAATTGTTTTGTAGCATTACTTTTATTCTTATCTCATAATAAACTGCTGAAAACTAATATATCTTGTTATTGGTGTTTAACTTTAACGCAGTATATTTGATAAAAAGCGAATCGTATTTAATCTAATATCGCAGTTATTCATAAGGATGCAATAATCTTTCTTTATAATTTGTTATTTTTATACTGAATACTTGCAATGTAGTGTCAGGTTCCTAAGTATTAATTTCTCTTGAATATTTGCCTCTTTAAAATTATGCATATGTATTCTACAGAAAAGAAACTGTATTCTCTTCTGGTTTTTAGGAAATGATAAACTATTTAAATTTTAGAAAAATACAAGAAACACAAAATTTTAATAAAGAAGAAAAATATATTAATTATTAAGCTTATTTTTCCCCATAAATTAATATGTAACACAAGGACATAATAACGATGCTTTCATAACTGTTGCAAAAAGGTGGAATTCTGCGAACATTTGAGCGTCATTAAGACATCCTGATACGACGTCTTAACTCCATGCTTTCACAACCGAAACATAACCCGAGAAAGACGCAATAACGACGTCTATGCGACAAAAATCTCATCTGCAAAGACTTAATAAAGACATCTATGCAACGGTTGCAAAACAGTGGAGTTTTACGGACATCTGAGCGTGATAAAGACGACATATTGCAACGGTTTTGCAACATTATCCGCGACGAGTTTGCAACGTCATTGCGCTGTTGCCGTGCTACTTGCTCATTTCCCCTAACTGTTAATGCCAGAATATTTAAATTTGATAGCGCGTGTGAAGTAATGCACATTCAACCAGTGGGACAAAAGGTTTAAGTACCAAGCTCTAAGAGGGAAAGTTAGAGAGTGTGAGCGAAATCAATGTTTTTTGTAGCGTGAGTTTCTGCTTAGCATTTATTGCTGGTTAAACGTTGCGTAACAGCTATTACTTTACTGCCACTAGATTTTTCAACACTCTGTTAGGAAAAAGGATAGTCTGAGCCCTGTAGGATAATTCTACTACGTGTTAATATCTTCAAATTTGTAGTTTAGTTCTTAGTATTTCCGTTACCGCCCAAGGAGAGGCGTAGTTTTTTAGCGTCGAGTTGACGCATTGTAAATTTCTAAAGAGTGTAATAAAGGATGCTTTTAACCCTTCATTATGTGCAGTTACTACATTTCCAGTTTTCACAGTTAGACAAGTGAACCCTACCCATTTCTTTTCCTATTTGAATTAGTAATGCAAGTAAAAGCGAAATTCATTCAAAATGTTGACATTTTCTAATAAATCTAACCGCGCATAGCTGAACAGCCAAAGGCAGCTTTCAATTATCATCGGCTAGACACTCATCCCGGTCACACCTGCTTCTCCCACCGAAGTAACACGAATGCAATAACCAATGGGAGAAAAAAAGGAAAATCGTTTTCGTTTTATGACGTAGGTGTTATGTTCGTATTTCTTACGGAATCCTTAACAATGTTTTGCGGAACTCGGGGGATCTAGAGAATCCTTTGAGAAACGCGACATATACAGCGAAATTATACGATCAAATAAAATATTCAGTTAACTGCAGTAAAATAATTTCTTGCACAAAATATCAGCAAAACTAAAGGAATATTGATTGGCTAATGTTTTAATTACGTCAAAATCGTTTGTATGCTTTACTTGCTCGTACTGTAAATTATGTTAGTAGAAACGCATAGCACCAAATTACATCAAAACCGAAACTCTACATTTTAAAAACTAATTTTTTTCCAAAAATTTAAATTATCTTATAGGATATTTGTTTATTGATCATGAATAAAATATACGTTAACTACACCCAATACATTACAAATGAAGGAGGTGTTATAACTGAATAAGAAAGATGTTATCGCATTTTAAGGCAGATGATTTATTTAATTACGATATGTTAATTTAGAAGGGATATCGAAAGAGCAAGCCTTGAAACAAGAAAACGGCTCTGAAAGATACATACAAATTTCACTTTGTCATGTTGATCTGGAATAACATTAAAGTAAATCTCTAATTGTTAAATATAAAACTAAGTTTCAATGCAAACTGAATTCCTTAATAGGAAATTTCTCATTGTAAATACTCTTGAGACTGAATAAAGGAAATACTGAGAACATAAAATATTCCCTTGCAGAATTCGAAGTGCTATAGCATTAATTTTATTTAGATTAACCAAAGAGCACTAAGCCATTTAGTTTGATTTTTGATCCAGGCTTATGTAACGTCTGTTGTAGTACGTTAGATAACCCACAATTTTCAAAACCATGTCGCAGCTGTTGCAACCAAGCGACTTTTAGTCTAATGGGAGTTCTAGAGAAAACTTATGGCCGTTTCAATCAGTTTACGGTTTACAATGCAGAGATTTAATTTCATTTGTTTAAATAATCTTAATTCCTATGGGATTACATGGTGAATGAAGGCAAATCTGTTTATGTTTAACGCAAACACCTTATGAAAAATCTTCAAGATTACTTCCCCTCATCCTGAACAACACCAAATAAGCAATAGCTTGTACAGAAAGAAAGAAAAATATAAGTGTGGATTTTATTATCATTTCATGAATTACTCAAATGGATGCAGGCTGTAGCTTAATAATTTAAACACTTAATGTTTAATATATTTTAATAGAAAAGGAGAATATGAATCACAACACCATTTAGATAGATTATATTTTAAATCAATCATTGTACTTAGTGAAATATTTTTTAATAAATGTAGTTTATGTACCTGTATGCAATATGTAATCCCTAGGTGAAACTTCATTAAATATTTATTGATAGCCGGTCGGGTTCCTTGATCAATAATTCTTTATTGAAGATTTGGGCAATGTCATGCATTTGCACAAACTATATTCGAGAATTTACATTTAATTTGAAATAAGAGGAAAAAAGTAGTGTGTTTTTAATTTTACTGTAACGTGATTTCACCAATTAAGTGTATAATACCAGATCGTGAGACTTTGCTACGTTTGATATGTATGTGCTACTAATATTTTAGTGAATGCGATTTTACGAAATTTGTGTGAATCCAGCATTTTCTTGTGCTAATCTTTGCGACTTTAAAGATTGTTTTAATATATCGTAAGGCACTGGAAATTAATTTGTAGCGTCAGTAGGTTTTTTTCAAGTAGGAGTCGAAAAATTTTCATTGCCCTCGCCAGGACTCGAATCCTGGACCTCTCGAACACGCATCGAGTATGCTTCCAATTATACCAAGAAGGCATGCGAAAATAAGGGAGAAAATACCTTATATTATCTTCTTTTTAAAGGGCGACTGGAGATTAGGCAATTCAGTCGCCAATTCCTGGTGGTGATGAATTATCGTCAGCCACCTTTTTAGTTAGAACGCTACCTGTAGAGTCATTAGGGATTTTGTAGCAGGTGACTTGAAATTCATGCCGTCGCCTGTACTCGAACCCTGGATCGCTCGAATACGGGTCGAGTACGCTTCAAATTACACTGCAAACGCATGCGGAAAGGAGGGAGAAAATACCTTATAAATATGTTAAAAATGCTTATTTTGGTTTAAATAGATGTTGCCATTTGGCAATCCTAAAATCATAGAACAAGTGCAGTTTTCAGATCTTTTCAATGGTATTTTCATATGTTTTATATTGATTGTTTTGTTTAATCTTTTTGTGATCTATAGGTAGGCGTTTCAAATTTATGCCTGATTGCAACTGGTATGTTAACGAAAGTGGGACTAAGAGTGACATGAAAAAATTCAACAGCACGTTTCAAAATGCTAGGCTCAAAATACCCATGTTTGAGGACGGCTGGAAGGAATGAAAACAAAGTGTAAAGCTTTTTGTAAGTTGTTTAAAGGAAAGCTGAGGGCACTACTCAGGACAGCTCCAAAAGAACACGTTTACGGTCGTCGAAAATCCACGACAACAATCCTGAAACAATCCGCAACACAGCCTTCAGACTATTAGGCTATAACGGTGAAGACAGCTTCACGACAAAGCACTGGATAACAGCTTCCGACTAGGTTCGGTCGTTCTCGGAACTCAACGTACTCACGAGAATTTCCACGCTACAACTCACGATGCACTCGATAGTCTCAAACGATGCATACTCTCGATGCACCAACTAGCGATACACAAGACGACCCGCTCGACACTAGACTGCTATTCCGCATACAGCCAGGGTTTATATAGCTTTTGGCCTGCGTTCGAGAACATTCTGGGCCAAACTGATAAGAATTTGTTCTAGAATGTTCTCCATCCGTCTACGGCACCCTTAAAATTTTTGGAAATTTTCCCAAATTTTTTGGAAATTTTCTCTTTTTAGGTATGATCGAAATACAGATGCTTCTATGTAATGTTTCTAATACGTACCTTTCTGAAAATATGTAATTTTTACCACTGCCATCTCTAATAAACAGAATTTTTAATACGTTGTGCCCTAGTCACGTAAAGAAAATGAAAATAATGTGTTTTCCCTTTTTTATTTATATTTATTTACATATCTATATGTTCTTTTGCTTAATAACTAATTATTTTCACATATTATGAGTAATTATTATTTTATTAATTTTTCTAATATTCTCTGAAGTGTTGTGACAGTTCAAACTTATTTTAATTTAATGAAAGGAAATGCGTTGTTTGAAAGAACGAAATAAATTTTTCTCTTCATATTGTTACGAAGTTTTTAAAATGTACATTTATCTATCTGGACATAAGAAAAATTATAATAAACTTATAAAAGTCAAAAAGTGAGTTGGAAGATGAAGCATTAATTAAATTATTGATTTCAATATTTTTTCGAATTCATTTCTAATTAAAATATATGACAAGTTATAACATGTATTTAAGTCATTCTTTCCAAGTACTTTTTGAAATTATTTTTAATTAATTCAGTTGCCTAAAATTTAGTTTTAAAGCGAATATTCTTTTTTTGCTTGAAACGCATTATGATTTAATATAAAGCTTAGTTTGCCTTTTCGAACAAATCTCAGATAAGATTTCCTTTGATTTGAAAGTAATACCATTTCTACTTGTCTATGATTTCAAAAGAAAGATTGATTACAAAAGTACACGGAAAAGGAGCCAGAAAAAAAAAGGTGAAGAAAAAGGTGGAAGAAAGAAAGAAAAGAGAGGTGGAAGGAACTTTATTTGTCTCTCTGTTATGTAAGAAGAATTGCGCGGAATTACGAAACAAGTAATACAGAATGATTATTTCTCGCCAAAAGTGAGACATTCAAATACTATTAACCAAAATTCTAAGGCATTTTTCTTGTAGACTCGTAGTGTCAAGCATGGAAGTATTTCATTCCACAGAGTGATTTGTCATTACACTGAGATGTATGGAAATGAAATGACGTAACTTTGAATGAAAATTTATGTACTGCAGCGTTGAAAATTGTGCGAGAAACAGAGATTGTTGAGATGGAGCAATGGAGGATACTGATCAACTACAAATCACTGTGAAAGATAGCGCAACCATGCATATGGAATATAAAGTTACAAGTAATTTTAACTCCTCAGTAAGGAGAATGTGCATTCAGTAAGTCAAAAAAAGATAATTAATCATTAGTGAGACTCAGTTATGATTCTACAATCTGAAAATTGGACTTTTATTTCTGAGCTCGGTTACATGAGAACGGCTACTTCCTTTCTTTCCTCATCGACTCTCACCCCAAATGGATCTCTGTCCAAGTGGCTAAAGGAATTTGTCTACAGCAGCTTATTTGGCACAATCTAAAACAGGCGAGGACTACATTTATAGCCGAGGACAATATTTTATTTAAGGACTATATTTAGAACTATGTCTAGAAGTACCTGCGTATATAAGGGAGAATGAGTTAGAGAGAAAAAAAGGTAGTTTGCATAGCGGAAAACTGTTGTATAATGTGTAACAGAAATGCTACCGATATATCTAAGCTCTCATTGACCCTTCCAATTTTTCAGGAAATTTTCTGTCGGAGCATACCAGTGGCTTGATACTGTTATTTTCAAGGTGTGATGTGTAGCAAGGAGTATAGAGCGGTTTCCGTTCATTTGCCTCTTTACTGCAATCCGTATATACGGAGACTGAATAAATGCTAATAAACGGGGAAAGCATGACAAAACCCTGCGTTACATTCCGTTACAAACCTGCGTTACAAACACACAAACCTGCGATAGTGAAGAGATTGATTTCTAAGGTTTGCCGACAATTTTAGAATGAGCCGATGTAGCCTTCGGCTTCTGTCGCTTCACCTTTCTAGATGGTAAACATACCTTTCAGTACAGCCTGCTTAATATATGAGTTAGAGAACAGCGTAGAATTTTTATTCTTCTCATTGACATTGACTGTCTGTTTCGCTCATTGATAAGGATGAGCGTGGGAGCTGGGACTGAATTAAGAATAGGAATGTTATCTGAAGTAAATTCACACTAACGCGATTACGCGTTCGGGCGGAAGCGAACTCAGAGGCGAAATGTTTCCGATGATCGGAAACGGCGTGAGTTGAATCAATTTCAAAATTTTTGCCGCTTGCCTCATCAATTTCAGATATTTCATTTCAAATGTCCTGTTTATACTACAGTGTTTGAATGAATTAGTTTTAAGAAATTCTTCTTGAAGAAAATACAAAATTAAATGGAAGAATATTAATAAAATTTTCAGATGTTATCTAAAAATAAATACTTAATAAAAAATTTCAGTAAACTATTTAAAAGAAAGTTCTCAACTTTATTATAACAGATCTTAACTATCAATCAAAAATGAGATATGGTTGATAACTCATACACTATAATCTAAAGCAACAAATTGATACAAAAAAATATGGTGGATTTTCAAATCCTAAATTTTGAATTCAACTTAAAATAATTCTTGTCATCAAATATTAGAGTCCTGCATTATATTTAAAGAAATTTAATAATGAAGAATTTGCATGAATGTATGTATGTTTCTCGCACTGAAAAAAGAACGAGGCGTCATCAAATCTTAAAAAACACAGTTCTCCACTCAAATATGGCCATCTGGAAGACCAAATATGGAATTTGTTTTATAATCCATTTGATATTTTCTAAAACTTTAATGAATGTTTGATTAACAAACTCAACGATTTCAAAGTAAGCAATGCAACACTGTACGGTTAAAAAACATTTTTATCTCAAACGTCACGAGCCAGTCTGCAGAAAATTCTAAATTTGTACTATTTTTAAATTACTTTGCCATATTGTTGTTAAATTGAATTTTTTGGTTTAAGTGCGAAGAAAGTGATAATTAATAAATAAATGTAACACACGAAAGCCCCATTGGGCGTAATATAAAATCTAAAAGCTTTTATTTATTTATTTATTTATTTATTTTTGTGTGTGTGTGTGTGAACACAGGAAGTTTCCATTTATTTTTCATTGAAAACAAACAGAAGTTTAGCCTTCCAGACGGCATTGTTTCATTATCCTTCTTATAACTACGAGCTTTTGGTAGAGTTCTGTGTTAAAGCCGTTTCGTAGACTAGCAAAAGCGATATTGGTATAAGTTTGCTTTTTTTAACTTAGTAAAAAAAATATTTAGTTTTTAGTTTTAAAGAGCTAGTTAAACCATTTGTTTAAAAGTTGTTTTAAAAATAGTCATTTTTTATATAGAAAGAATGCTTGCCAGTTTGTAACTTTATATCAAGATACATTCAGCTTTACATTGAAGCTGATTTCATGGAATACTTTTAGGAATTTTAATTGCTTGATGTTTCTTTTCCTTAATATGCATGACCATTTTTTTACTACAAGAGCCAAGCCAAAGATTTAATGCATTTGCATTTCCCGAGTTTTAGAAGAGAAGGGATTGTCCTGAAGACTTAGGTGTTGTACACCTTTTAAAGGCACTTATGCGTAAGCCGCATCTGAATTCAACTTAGGCGTAAGCCGTATCTGAATGCAACGTATAGCAATAAGACATGCCATAGGTCATTTGTAAGATAAATATCTCGAGAAAAGCAATCATAAGTTTTGCCAAGTTTACTTCAGAACCACAGAGTGCGAAACCAAGGGTACAGCGAACTTGAGAAACTACTGTTCTGGAGATGCACAAAGGCGAGAGTTCGTGAAAAATGTTCCTGCGGCTAGTACAATGAAGTCAGGGGGCTTCAGTGAACTGGAGGACTGATGGAAGGTGGGCTTTGAAGTCAGGAACCAGTAGCGAGGCAGGACATAAAGAGTAATTTTATGGAGTTCAGTCATTAGTAGAGGGGCGGGGTCTAATCGGAGCCATACTAATTTAGAATAAAATTAGGCCGAAAAAGGTGGCGGTAGAAAAGCAGTTTTAAGTGATGAATGTAATCGAAGTATTGTTTATTTTAAAAATAAGAGGACAGTTTTAAACTAAGTTAATAAAATTAAGAGTGGTATATTACTAAGTTGGTTAATTCTGGTTGTAGAGAAACATTAGTTATAACAGATTACAAACATAATATGTTTAATCCGAGATATTATCCTTAATTTCATTTATTATTTTATTATTTATTATTTAAATTTTATTATTTCAAAGAACTTAGACATCTTATCTACTGCGTCAGTAAGAGTTTTGAGTTTTGACATTTAATTTTTAAACACGTAACTCATGATAGGTATTTTGGTTTTACCAAAGATATCGTTGAGTTCAGTTAAGATTTTAAAGCAGCTTAAGAGATCTGAGAATTGAAATTTTCCCTGTAAGTTTTGCATGAAATCACTAGAAGGGAAGCGATTGCTTGTTTTCTCGCATTATAATCATTCTGATTTTTAGGGGCATTGGTAATATCAGCTAGATAAGCAGCGTCATTTGGATTATCGTCTGCAGCAAAAGCTGTCGTTCTGAGGCTCTCAGTAACTTTAGACATTGAGTTCGAGGGTCGACGTTTTGCCATATCGGCATAAAACTTTAATTGTTTAATTGAGTTGTTGTATTTCCTTGGTAAATTACTTCTTTTCTTGAAGAACTTTGCACATTGACTGTAGGACGAGCGAAGCTTTGCAAACCAATTACTACACTTCGGTGTATCGATTCTTCCTTTGGTAGGGCGTCCCGTGTTCCAGGGAGTATTTACACACCGAGGGGTAAACCCGTTTTCAGTTGAATGGTGCCAGTGTTGACAGCTGTAGCATTGTGGCAGCTGATTTTTCGAGACACATTTTTACATTGTGACAGCAAACAGCATCAGTTCCTAAATCTTGTCTGCAGCCTGGTTTCTTATTACTTGCACCAGGATAATTCCATAATAGCATGGACGCTTTCGTTCTTATTCTCATGAGCTGCATCACCTTACTATTGGAGAAAGAAGTTTTAGTCAGTTAATTAACAATATTTCGCTTATTAGATGTAGTGGATAATCCGCGAATCACAACTTTGATGTGACGAACGTAGCATTATTCATGTAGCGTTCAATATTTTGATCTCGAAATAAAGCATTGAGCATAAGCACTTGCTTAGCTATTTTTTTTTCTTTAATTCGAAATCCTTCCTCATTTATTTTAGCTGAGTTATTGATTAATTTCCGCTTAGTTTTAGTCTAATCATTTTTCCTTTTGCTGGATAACGTTTTCTGGGGTGTAATTCTTGTAGAGTAAGGAAGATTACACTTACCTCGTAGGTCGTCGTCTTCAACCTTGAGACGTTGTAGAATCTTGAATCGACGGCTCGCAATATCGGTTTCCTGCGAACTGAGTTGTTAGTGGGTCCGAACTGCGTTATCTGCAGATACAATTTCGCATTCCAATTCATGAAGCGTTTCTTGCATACGTTGAGGAGATATCCTGGGGTGGTAATCCAACACAGCTTTCTTCCAACACAGCAGGAGGGTCCGGTGGTGAAATATCATCCATATCCAAATCGTCATCATCATAGCAAAAAATGTTAAGAACCTCTGCTTTGTAAGCTTCTAGGAAAACCAACCATGGTGCAGAGACTAAAGTCCTCTAGCGCTGTTGATAAGCTAGAAATTCTCGAAGAGAACATGTAACCGCACGTTGCAGTCACGTGCGACGTATGGATTAAGCATGGCATGTGCGCAGCAAGTGTTCTGCATCAGTAGTGCAAGGTACGCATGTATCCGCGTGTTGTTATCTGGAATGACGTCAGAATAAAAAGGGCGAGACCCATGTGATTTACGTGTATATCAGGTAGGCTTCGAACAAGGAATCTAAAGCCCGGTTTCTGCGTCTATGTTGGCATAGCAACCCTTTCTAAACAGGTTGAAACCTGTCCATGATAATGTAGCAGCACACGTTCCCCTAGAGTCTGAACATCTCTCAATAAGCTCCACGTTCTCTGCTCTCAGGCTTTTCTACTCCTCGGTCCTTAATGTTCAGAACCAGCAAATACTGTCTACTTACATTTTTATTACATCTTGTTTCAGACGAGCTGCTGTTGATGTCGTAATTAAATTAGAAACGGGAATAAAGTAAATTAGTTTTGTATGATAAATACAAAATTAATTTCGAACAAATTTTTAATTAATTTCGAAACTTTTAATCTTGTTATATTTTCTCACACACCTATATTTTCAAATGGTCCATTATTCTGAGTTAATAGATCTTAAATACCTAATGCTTGTTTAGAGTTTAAGATATTGTGCTTAAAATATTTCCGTTCGTGTTATGATTAGGCCTTCAAAGTCACAAAAAAAATTGTCTTATGCTATGAAATATTTCATAGCATAAGACAATTTTTTTTTTAAACATTTATCAGAAAATAATATCTGAAAAGATTAGGATTTATGTATGCATTTTGTGCACCCGTGATTTTAGTTGATAGATTTGAACAATTAAGAATGAAATAAATTTAAGCTGAATAAGTTTAGGGTCTTGAATCTGTTTACGTTACTTTACATTATGTGCTGTACGGAAAGTATAATGTAAATAAATTCAAGTAACCACACCACAAAATAGAATTCAGCTAAAATACCCTTTAAATCATGTTCATTTTTGTAAGGTAAAACTCTCAAACTCGCCTTGTAAAATTGTGTATTTTAAATGCACAATATTAAAAAAAGCTGTAAATAAACCTCTTACTTATTGTAAATGTATATACTTATATTAATTCCGCTTTCCTGAATTTGACCTTTAAGCTGACCCAAAGATTCCTTCTCCTTCCAACTCACTTCTACTCATATTCAATTCAATATTAAAAATAAAATTATGCCGCTGCCTCATTCCACATTTTCTAGGTAACCCGAAAAAGGCCTTTGGCGCCACCACTCAATTTTACCGTAACAAAGTTTCCAGTAACAAGAAAGTAGATTCCCATAATTTTATAAGTTACTGAGGAATTGATAAGCGTTCAGCGTAATAAGAAAGCATCTTCAGGCAATGTGCATGAAAAAGATTTTGTGTACCCAACTCATATAATTGAAAAAAATGTTGTTAAGGCTACGTAACTGTATATCTAGGCGCTTTGCAAAATCACGTATTAGTTTTAGCTACGCTAAAAATGATGAAAGTGGAGCAAGGCACAAATTATTCTTATTGATCATTGTAAAGCATTCGAAGTCTATTTGCCTAAGAGGAATGATGTGTGTGAGGGGGAATTTCTAAGCAGAACCAGCTCGTATTTCCATTAGTACCAGAAAAAATCGAACACACTCATGCAGCTAATATGTTCGCCGTAATTCGTCCTGTAACGATAATCTACAGCAATAGAGTCAAACTCAAATTACATGCGGGCTGCATGCACAATTTGGAAAAAAATAAAGGGCCAAATTTTTTTATAAAAAATAATTTTTTTAATTATAAATAAAAATATTTTAAATAAATTTAAATTTCCATTACTAAATCTGTATGAAAATGGAACATAAATAATAATAACAATAATATCATGCTGGAGTAAAGCTCAGATTTCTATTTATTTTCTATCAGAAATCTAAAGCTTGTTGCCTGCAAAGAATATTTGTTGGTTACAATTAGTAATTCAGACATGTCGACAGGTAAATATTAAATTCTTAGATTGCAATTCCTTTCAAATAATTCTAGCATGTTCAATTAATTATTAGCTAATTTACTAAAACTAACTTAAGTTGAAATAAAAATAAACAAATTGTGAAAAAATTTCTAAGTTTTCTGAGAAACTCTTCTGAGGAAAACTTAAGAATAAATAATGAAAAACACTTTATTTCTTACTACAATTTGTCATTTGAAGGTATTATTTTATTTAAAATATTTTATTTAGAATTAAAAAAATTATTTTGTATAAAAAAAATCTGGTTTTTGCTAAAGTTGTTGCTTTGGATAGAAATTACTTAAAAATATTGTTGCGTTATTACGGGTTCGTAGATTTGAGAGTAATCGATGAAAACACGATGCAGAACAGTAAAAAGCACAATTTATTTACAAGAATCACTATTTACAGCACAGTTCCAAAATCACTTTTAAAAGCGTCGAAAATCTACAATAAATACGCTGAAACAATCAGCAACACAGCTTCAGGCTGTAACTGTAAAGGTAGCTTCACGGCAACACTAAACTTATAATAAAACACCGTGGAACAATCACCATTCCACTGTCAAGCTATACTGTAAAGATAGCTTCACGGCAAAGCACTATCTCGATTGCTTTCCGTTCACAGAACTCTCGCGTAGCAGCTATTCTCAGAACTAATCACACTGCTCGCAACACTTCACAATCTTCGCAACTAACTCGCCACTAACTTGCTAACTCGCAACAACGCAAGGGTTTATATAGTTTTTCTTTAAGTTCGACACGTTTCGAGAAATATCTCGACAGGAAGTTATAATTGCGCCTGTATGTAAGCTTCCCGATTGGACCATGGGATATCGCCGATTTGGTCGCCAAATGGGCGATAAAGTCGCCAATCTGGCAACCCTACCATACACTATTTTATGGCAACCCTAGTCGTATGCCGGAAAGCTTACATACAGGCGCAACCGCCGAATTTTTCGTAACAATATATTCATCGCTGACTGTAGATGCCGGTCCGTCAATCGAATTATTTTCTTATCAGTTTTCAATTGTGGAAAAAAAAATCTATTTGTATGAAAATTTATTCCCAAACAAAATGATTGTTAATACAAGTAGTAATGAAATACGTAATTGAGCTTATTTATTTTTTGATAGTACGAATAAAGTTAATTAAATCTGTCGCTTTTAAATTAATTAACTACGTTTATGGATTTTTCTGGCGCATTGTTCAAGTTGGCTTTTAATGGAAATTAAAACAATATAAATTCAAACTTCAAATTATTAAAATCTTGAAATCTTTGTAATACCTTATTTGTAACAAATGCACAATTGAAATATCTTCGCTGGCCGCATAAAATTCCTTTGGTGGTTACACGCGGCAAGCGGGCTGCCGGTTTGACCCACCTGGTCTATGGTGATAGTGTTAACTCTAGTCTTATCCCCTCGTTTGCTTCCAACATTGTATTGGCATTAAGGAAATTTAAGTTCGGAAGTGATAAACTAAATAATTGTCACATTTTATGAATACCATTTCAATATGTGACACATTTAATCAATCATGTGTACAAATAGTCATATGATAATGAATCAAGCCACACAAATTGCCCGACGGTTAAAGCTGCTAAATGCTGGAGCTTTGTTGGTCTCAGGCCATAGTTGGTCTTCGTGTTTCTTCCTCCATATTTAACTTGAATCTGAGAAAATTCCCTTTACCTTCTCAAGGCCAAGACACCCGAGACGACCGTTCATTCAAACGACCACAGCCGCCCGAAACGGCAGAGATTGCGATGTTGTTTTCTTCCTCCCCTAAGATATACAGTAACAGATGCAGTTTCTCCTACAGATAATTTGTCCTAAAAAGGCTAATGAAAGCTTCTTTGTTAGGAAGTAGAAATGATTTCAGTTGAAATCTTCGCACCTCTTTGTGCATTAATGGACGGGGAGGGGTCGAAATTGCTGTGAATATCCAAAGTAACTTTTGGCGCTTCGGTAATTTTTGCATACAGGTTAGCGAAGGTTTCGATTTTCTGAGCGTTAAAAAGTGAAGACATACCTCCCTTACAAAAAGAGCACTCGTGTGCTTTTGCATACTTAAATAAACACATCTTCATTGTAAATCAAATATGAATTTAATTTCATTGCTTCTGTAAATTCAAAATTTCTCTAGAATATCTTGTAGGCCGCAGTTAATAAATCATATAATTTACATAAATGTGTTAAGAGTGTTTGGAACGCATGCTTATATAATTATTTCAGTTATACAAATTATTTCACTGTGTCAGATTTTCTTGAAATCATTTACTATACCTTCTTGTTTATAGGTTTGTAAATGTTCTTCATAATTCGAGCAGTTTTGTTAATGTACAGTGTTTTCTCTGCACAGTAACCTCTTTCTGTGTGCATATGTACTATGCTAAAGTAATTGCAAAATATAATCTGTTAGAAGCTGAGTTTAATATTTGTCTAAAATTACTTAACAAATCATAATCACTTCTCCGTAGGAAAGACGTACTCGAAATTATGTCAAAGAATTTTTAAAAAATAAATTGGTATTAGCACTTAACAAAATTTTAAAAAATAAATGAACAGGAAAATTTACTAAACTTACCCTTATTAACTGAATAATTGTGAGAGCTACAGCAAGAAAAAAATTAAACCAAAAATCACGGAAATAAATAAAAGCAAAGAGGAAAATCATTTGTTTATTATTGCCTAGTTTAGATTTATAACAGAAAAACAAATCATTTTAAATACTTATGAATTAAGCAATGGACAGCATAAACTAAGACTTCGGTTTAAAAAGTATCTTTTTTGAAAGTATGCATATTTTTACTTTTAGTCAATCGTCCTATACGGAAAAAAATTACTGGTCAAGGGCTATGGGAAAGCAAGGGCAGTGGAGGGAAAAAAAAGGACGCCAAAACGTGTTACAAGACTGCACTTACTAAAACATACCAAATGTGTTAAAGCCATTTGGAAACTGGGAGCGTTTATTATTTAACTTGCCACTGGTGCATGAAAATAACAATAGTAAAATAAACTGAATGCTATATAATTTAATTACTGTATAATTAGCTGAGTCACCATAAATATCCCACTCTAAAGCACCAATCTCTTTCAATTATTCACTAATTGTATAATCGTTTGATTAATTTTTATAATATAACTTTTAACGTTCTTACTTTCCACAAAGAATGGACTATTTTAATAGGCATTATTTTCAGTTACGAAATTTGGTTTAGCTATATATATACAAATCCACCTACCAAAATGGTCTCTTCTAAATGGTAAATATTTATGTCAGTCTAATGTAGACTGTGGTATGTAGAGCAGCTTAGTTTTTTGATTCACGTTTTCGTGTTCAATATGCCTTTTAACTGTCAATTTGGATGGACTTAAAGGTGATGAGTTGCTCATATTATATTACTTCCTATAATTTTATATTGAACGCTCATCCTCATGTGCTTCCAAATGAGATTCTTAACTAATTTCGATTTTTAAGAACAAAAGAATATAGCATTCTGCTATTGACTGTGAAGTCAAACATGTTTTCATGTACGACGAAATATTTGCATGGATATTTTATAGCATTAACGGTAGAGAGCTGCGTGTTTGTATGAACCTCAGAAAAGGAAGTCTGTATACTGAATGCCCTTTAACGGGGTAGTTCATCCAAATATAGCTTCTGCAATTGTAGGTAATATTCTGTTCGTGATATTATGAAGCTCTTTGAGGATAATGAATCGTAGGAGGGTAAAATCAAGGATAATGAATAAAGCATTGTGTCGATGTTGCATCTACGATCTGTATCGATATTGTACCCATTTGAGGGGTTATTTAACGTCAGTGAACACTGTCACAAATACTACGTGGCATCAGAAGTAGTGTTCAAAGCTAACATTTATTTCATAGCATAGTTATTCTTTTAACTACAGTGTCTAAAGCTAGCCTGCAGCACATGCTTTGTTTTGCATCAAAGCTGACATTTATTTCATAGCATAGTTATTTTTTTAACTACAGTGTCTAAAGCTAGCCTACAGCACATGCTTTGTTTTGCATCTCAGCTGCAAGGCGTCATAAAGAACATGCATCTGTGTATAGGCCTGTACTAAACGTACTTTGGTAAACTTAGTTGCTAAAATTTTCTTCGGCATCTACATTCGCGTCTTAAATGTTATATTGAGGAACAGTATAAAAATTTCATTTTAGGACCACATAAAAAATTGCTCTAAAAGGCTACTTTTAGAGGAAATATTCCCGTTAATGCTAGATTGTGTTTCATATCGTAGGGAGTTTACGACATTTCATCATGTAAAATAAAACGAAACACTGTTAGAAGACGTTCTAAGGCTTGCTTGTCTGCGATCCCTAAAAGTATGAAAACTGTAACTGCCTAATAAGTTTTATATTTGTAAAGTTCTACAGATTGTGTATATTTGGTTGCATACTTTTAAACGCTGTTTCTCTCGTTAATTTTAAAATTAAATGTAAAGAAAAATAAAATGAAGAATTAAAAATTCCGTTCCTTTTCCTTTCAATTATTTGAGGAGAGAAATTGAAATGCTTTTATCACAGCACATTTTTAAATTTTACATTTTTCATTTTATCCTTTTTTGTCATATAATGTACAAGGTATTCGCAAGAAACACATAATTTTTTCGTACTGAACTGCCAATCAAACAGGTCTAAAATTCATTCTTTTAAATTTGAACTTCCTCTTTTTTTGTTTTTACTTTGTCACTCTAAGCACGGAAAAATACTCTTTTTTCAATTAACCACCATTTTATTCGTTGCTCAACTATGCTAAAGTTCTAACTTATGACTTCATTTTTCTTCAGATACTTTATTCCGCTTTGTGGGAATAACTACACAATTTTATAAATGAAATAATGAAAAAAATAGCGTATTAAATGCAAGTTAGGAAAAGGAAAATGAAATGGAACTAAAAATATTTCAGTGAACTGCATCTTTATGAAACTAAAGATAGCCAGGAAATCTGATATTTAGCAAGGTCATCTGGAATAAATTTCTCCATCTTTTTCATACAAAGGCACTTCCTTTGGCAAATGGCCATAAACATTATAGATCGTTTGCTAAGAACGCTCTGGTTAATTTCCTTTCTGAAAATGCTGGAATGTTGAAGCATAAAATGACATATGCACGCTTCATATGAACAACCTTAAAAACAAAATCATCATGTACTTCCAAACATTTTATAACTGGTATTTGGCTTTTCTTGGGAAATAAACAATAGCAGGTATATGTATAAAATCAATCAGTTATCCACTTAGCCGCAGCAGAGTTCGAAATAGAATTAAATTTTGTTTTCGTATTTAACACCGAAGCGCCAATTTGTTAGTTTTTCCTTAAAACTTCCATTTTTCAAGTTTTATATACTGCTGTATTTTTTTATGTTCTCTCCAACGAAATCTATTTCATAAATTTACTTATTTTAGTTAATACACTTAAGACAGTTAAAATACGTTTGAGAGACAAATTTGTTAATAAACCTGCAAATGAAAATCTTTTTTCTGAAATGTTAGTAAATCAAAACTTAGATATATTAATGTCATTATTTTAGGTAAACATCCTTTTATTGACTGTCATCTTAAAATATATTAATTTAATGAATAAAAGACACTTTATTACTATTATTATTCATATATAAGTATTCCAAATGATAGAGTTTGTTTTTCCTATTGACGAAAGAGCTCACAGGCCTACTCTCATTACCTCCGATATCGCGCAGCCTATATGTTACATCTGCTCAATCATCGATCAATGCTTGAGTCCTATGCTACATCTGAGGTCTCCGACTGACCAGCACTACTGGACTGTCCTGATGTTGAATACTATATGGCTGATATCTTGTGCATTTGATAAGACGCAGTGGGCTACAATATCATCCTTCTTGTCTGAATTTCTGGAACAAATGTTGCTGATGTTGTTCTGGAGCCGACTGCCAAATTTCCGCTAAAACCAATAAGTTTAAGAATTCGACAAATGGGAAACTAATCTTAACAGCATGTTTTTTTTACAATTATATTAATTTTCAAGAGGAATTTTACCAACAAATTAATGGCATTCCATGAGGTACTAACTATTCTACAGCCATTTGTAACTTTATTAAAAACATAATTTTATCAAAAATTCCATACCTGTGAAATTTTTAATCATTTCTACATGTATATTGATAGCATTATGGTCAATAACAATAATAATGGAATTAAATGAAATTTAAATTTATCTTAATACCCTTAAATAAAAGTAATACTAATGAAACGATGCAGAATATTCGGGCTTCCAAATCTATAATCTATACAAAATAAAAAGGTATGCCAGAAAAGAATTTTAAATTTTAAAAACTATTAAATTACTTCACTGTCACTCAGGTTTTTCTAGAAAAATTATTGCTAATACTGTAATAAATCAAACAGACGGAATTAGAAATTTTATAATGACAGTTAAGAATTTTTAAAGCATATTAATCTTTTAATCACAATTCTTATATATAATAAAATTTCACACATTGTAGAGCCATCATGTGCTTTTTTAAAGCAGGAGAGATGAAAAATGAGGAATGCCCTCCCCGGGACTCGAACCACGGACCTCTCGAATACGCGCCGAACGTGCTGACCACTACACCACTAAGGTATGCGAAGGAGACGGGAAAAATACCTTGTAACAATTTTATGAAAAACAACTTGCTAAGTTACGTTTTACATTACAAATGTTTCTATATATATTACTAAAGACATTAAGTAAGAAATTTAGAACTAAGTATTCACAAAGACTAAATTGAGATTCATAATTAATAAATTTCAAATCAGCCATTAAATGTTGCAAAGAATTTAAAAAAAAATTAAAATCAGAACTTTTCAAACAAGCAATACTCTGGTTCAAAAACTTAATGAAACTTAATGAACAAAAACAGAAGAGTAATTCAATCAACTCCACTGCCACTTCGTAAGAGGGAAGAAACATTAAAATCAATTGAAATCTCTCTTCCAGACAATGTTTACATTTTGCTTTTTTTTTAATTGTCTTGTAATTATATATATATATTATTTATCTACGTGCATACACAAGCTCTGCCTCTCTCTCTTTTAATTTGCTTTTAATCTTTATTAGATATTATATATTATACATAATCAGGTGTGCCTTTAAGACCGTAAAATCTCTCGTGTGAAATTCCGCGTTTGTAGTACTGGAATGCATAAAATAAACTTCAAAATTGTATCTACACGATCCATAGTTTTTCAAAACAAATAACTCGAAAAAATTATGACTTTGTATCTGGTGTTCGGAAAATAAACCTTCTCAGAAACATAAACTTTGGTATGCGCATGAAGATTATGCTTATACAAGAAGATGTCCAAAATACAAATTTCACATATGAGAGCATGCTTGCACGCATCATAGAATGCCTGTGTGAATATAAACTAGAAGCTTGGTGTCCACAGTAAAACACAACATGAACACCATCGACTAACTCTGCTTTGCTTTACCCGAACCGCATTCATTATAACGTACATTCATTATAACATTTCCGCATTCATTATAACGTACGTTTCCAATGCATCATTTCTTGAGAGGCCCGTAGAGAAAATAATCCAAATGTGTCAACTTTGGCGGGCGGTATAATCATGCAGTCAGATTCCTATGCGTAATCCAGAGACTAATATAATATGTATGCAGTATCCAACCTATCATATACGAGGGAGTTAAAATGCAGTAACGCTAAATGTTTGGGGGTGGAGAGGTGACAGGTTACAAACGATGTTGAAACTTAGTGTCTAAAATTAATAAACAGGTACTTGGCCCGCATTCACCACTATTTCTGCAGTCGCCACCACCCTGAGGCCAAGAGCTGCATATGGAAGTATGAAAAGAATCTAATGTTCTAATCTAAATGTTTCAAAGAACTACGAGATCTATTTTTATGATAAAAGAAATATTACATTAGTGATATTAAATATAAACTATTTTCATTTCATCTTAGAATGATAAATATTGCTTGAATAAGATTTTTTTCTAAGACCGTCCAGGCCTGTGGCTTTCTTTTTTAGGAGATGTTTAAGCGTGTTCTTAATCTTTCTTATGGTAAAGCTGGTGTCATCTCATGTTTCTAAGGTTGGATTCCAATCACGGATCCTTCGTTGCTGAGGAGTGTCTTCTTATGGTCGGTCTTGTGAAATAAGAGTATCTAAAATTTCTTGAAGAGTGCTGGCAGTAGTGGGATTTGAAAGGTTGAAGGAGTCTATGACGTGAAATTGTGTCGGTTTGAATGTTTGTTGTGGCAATTTTGTGCGGGATTTGGAATGAGTCTTTTAAATTCGTGCAGTACTTTTTACAAGAATTGATTTTACTCTGCACTGTTAATCGCTTGTAAACTAACCGTTCACGTTAGAAAACCGGTAGGGTATTGGACTAGATGTTGAGTCTACGTTCCGTTTTGAGTCGTCGGCGTAGTGCTCGGCCCTTCTTCTTTTGCACCTGGAGTTCGGTGCTCCATCAATTGATGGTGTTCATTTCCTTTGAGGCATGTAGTGGAAATAAATCGTCGCAGATGTTCGTGATTGTTGGCATAAATACTGTGAAGAAGAGCTTCAGGTCATTTTTCGTATTAGTAGTAGCAAGGAGAGGTTCCAAGGTCTTTAATTTAGTTTTAAACTGCCTGGTGAAAAGACGTAATTTATTTCTTGGCAGGTAGCGTCTTTTTATAATATTTGTAGAAGAGGATTGAGAAATTTTGTAAGTGATGTATATGTGGTCTGACAAGCTCTCGTGATCTTGCACCTGCCATTGCTGAATATAATGAGCTAATGAAAGGCTTGTTATGGTCATATCTGGCCATCCTTGGGCCTGATGTCGATCGAAAGTAGGGGGTGCGTCTGCGTGATTGTGGACCAGTAGATGGTTACCTGCTATAAAATCCTCTAAGAATCTCCCACTGGCATCTGTATCTGAGTATCCTCAGCTAGTATAATGTGCACTGGATCCGCCCCGAGGAGTAGGTTAGTGGTCGGGAAATTATGCAGCAGTTTTTGTGTGTATTGAAGGGTAGTATCGAGATCTTCTGCAGGTGAGGAATATTGGAAGACTATTACAATGAAGAGATTATGTAGCTCAAATAGAATGGCGACGCTATCTCGTTGTAAGCTGAAAATCATGGGAGACCAGTGATGATTGCAGGAGATGACTATTGCTTGGGGGGGGCTGCTCTTTGTGTTCTCGTTGATATACATTCCAGTGTAGGGGAAAGTCTTGCTTTATCATTGTTTACATAGGGTTCCTGAATTATTATAAAGTCCCCATTGATCTCTGTAGCGTAGGCAATTAGATGCGTGATGGCTGCTAGTGAGCGTTACAAGTTTATTCGCAGGCAGTTGATGGGTATTTCATTTGATTTAAGAGAGACGTTAATCAACACGGCGCTTCTGAATCAATTAAACTTTGTATTTTGGAAAACAGCTTGATAATACTAATATGACATTTAAACAGAAGTTATACATACTGCATATATACAAATATATATTTAAGTGATAATAACTAAATTT
This sequence comes from Stegodyphus mimosarum, assembly GCA_000611955.2. NCBI lineage: Eukaryota > Metazoa > Arthropoda > Arachnida > Araneae > Eresidae > Stegodyphus > Stegodyphus mimosarum. Next base: position 393,355 of record KK116356.1, read on the forward strand.
AAAAGAATGGTGACTAACAAGCTAACAGGAAGAGTACAAATCAAAAAAGAAATAAAAACAATTAAATTCAGAACTTTTAAGCAAAAGTAATATAAAAAAATATTAAGTAGTTGAAATTTCTTTATCCTTTTTCATATTATAGTCGAAAACTTTTCAACTGAGCCATGTTTCGGAATTATTTCTGTATAATTATAATACTTGTTCTAAATGTAAGTGCAAATAAAAAAAAATTGAAACAAAAATGCAAAGACTACTAAAATTTCTTAAATGAAATTATTCAAAATGTCAATAAAATTAAGTTTAAAAATTAAACAAAAATTTAAGTGATCATCAAGATTTAATCAGCTCCGAAGTAAGCCAAATGATACTCTTCAAAAATCAAACTACGCTTCATCTATTAGATTTAGCAGTGAGAATGCTACATTTATAGTCTTCTCTTTTTTGCTGAAGGTCCACCAGCGCCCGAGAGATAAAGTCGCTGACTGGTAGTTCTGTCCAGTGATCGAATCACAGCAAACGGCCTTGCTGCATTGGCGTTTTGGTGGTTTTAACGATGTGTAATGTGCATACGAGCCAGTTTCCTTTAAAATGTCCTACACTAAGGCATACTTTCACTTCCCTAATTGGATGTAGCCCCAAAGTAAGTACTCGAGGACAAGTACCTCTCGTGTGCTTTGCCATATTGAACAATCAATAAAATTACTGCAATTAAAGCTGGCATTGCAGAAGCAGGGCTTGCTTCTTCAGCGTAGTAAAGTAGACGCCTGCATAATGCGTTAGAATTTGCCTTAGGAAGGTGTTTTGTGTAAGAGCGGAGTTTATATATTCTTTTAGTTTTGCTGTTGAGAAAATGACTTCGAAAACAGTCTGAAGGTCTGTAAATAAACTGTGAGTGAACTATTCAAAGCAGGCACTGAAATCGCATTGCTGGAGTTAATTGCTGTTTCTGTACGGATTGAGCTATCAGTGCGCTCTTTAATGGCCAAATTTTGCTTTTTGGCAGTTTATAGCACCTTACCGCTGAAATTTCGCTGTAGAATCAGTGTAAAAAATAATGCATTTGGGATTGGAAGCACTGATTTTTTCTCGGGCCGCTTACTTGCCATGACTGATGTGACGTATGATGTTATGAAGCTTAAGTTAAGCCAAACTTTGCCAAACCCAGTGTCGAATATAAACAGAGGGATGCTATTGATTTTTTGACACAAATTAATTGACGCTACTCTTTCTTCTAAAGATACGCTTTTTTCGTTAGTTGATCGAGGGTATTGAATTCTTCTAAAATAATGAGTTGATTGGCTGCACATTTATTCCTAAGGCTCCTTATGGAGTCTATGACATTTGTGATGGCGATTGTTGAGAAAAAATGAACTGAAAAGAGAACATTTTGACTATTTATAAATTTGCGAAATAAGAATGAACTCTTTCTGTTATTGATAAGAAGGCCAGTTATGATTGCAATGGATTGTGGGTGCTCTCGGAAATTACTCTTGTTGGCAGTTCTGCCACTGGAATATGTTTTAAAACAAGGGGAATTTGGCATTAACTTTTTCTTTACAATACGGATATTGAATAACTAGAGTAAGTTTGTCTTCTTTTTAGCAGCATATTGTGAAGACCGTGTGCGGTTGACCTCTCTTGTAGATTAAATGCAGGAAACTGATTCATGTAGAAAGTTGGAAACAGTCTCGTTTAATCTGAATTTGCTGCCGTTCTCGGTTTCTTTCAACATACCGCTATAGTTGTCACATGATATAGAGCATGCAAGATTCGCAGTAGGACATCTTTTTTAGAGTTTCGTTACGTTTGTCAAAGTTCTTGGCATCTTGAACGCAGCTTTGTTCATAAGTGCTCTGAGCTATTCCATATATGTCATCAGATGTAAAGGCTCTGATCTTGGTGTGCATTCCACAATCCATTTAACATTATATCGCACTTTTATTCTGTGCAAAAGTTAAGCACAGTTTTGTTAAAACTTAAGTTTTTAAGTGATAGCTTCTTCCATAGTTTATGGTTGCACTTGAAGAGGGATATTACGGGTAGCTATTTTTAGAAGTCTCAGCGTCAGCTGTTTGGTACTAAGGAGAGTTAAAGACGTGTAAGGCTACGGTGTGGTTCCAATAAAGGAAGTGCCGTAATCCGATACTTATACCAGTTGACTTAATACATTTTTAAACGGGCTGAAGAACGATTTCAGGGGACTGCGACTACAAATGGGTAGTTTTGGTCTTGAAATTTAAAACAAGCTGCTTCATCGGATACATCCTTAATTACTGTAATGAAAGTATTATATACTTCATGTTGTAATAGCTACTCGCAAAAGTCAACGTGTCGCTAAAAATCGTCAGACCTTGCTCCGTTCTGTGGTAAAGCCTAGCAGCCCATAATATTCCGTACACGGTATGTCTGCTGGCATTAACTATATGCCTACTGTAACTGTGCTCAGTTCCGGATCTGCTCCAAACCGTTGCAATATGTCATCTTTCTCTGAGAGCATAAGATCATTGAGCTTCTCTATTCACGTTGCGGAGATTATTCCGTCGGATGAATAATTTCATTATTTGTCAGTTTGTCATCCAAACAATAGATGACACTGGGACTAGAGTAACGGTGTAATGGATAGCAACGGGTATACACACTCTTAATTCGTAACTCATTACCACTAGGACCTTTAAACACAAGAGAAATATTAGAATTCTCACAAACGAAATAAATCATCGGCATGCGAACAATTGATATTATCCTCTAACAGATGTCGTCTCTTTATATAAGTATAAAGACGGTTATTCATTTGCATAACAAATGTGTAATAATTATTAGTCACTTATTATAATAATTTCTCCTTTTCGCAATTATAATGAATAAACATATATATTATTCTTGTCCATTATGCAGTTTCTTGCGTTTTCCAATAAAGCACTACACATTCTGTACACGAGATTTGATGTCCCACATTTTCTTTTCTATTTCCAGCTCGAAGTATGGTCGTAGAATTATGGTTCTTGAGGCATTTTATGGAAGCAAAGGAGTCTCGTCCAGAGCAAGGAATTTCATCCTGTAACGTTTGACGGATCTGGATGTGGCAGCGTGCATACATACATACCTATCTATCTATCTTCGTTATATATATATGTGTGTGTGTGTGTGTGTGTGTATGTGTGTGCTTAATATAAAGCAATATAAATCAAAATAAATCTTCATTTTAATTTGGGTACTTCCCCTCTCTAATCTGAAAATAGTAAATGTTAATAATCACACTTCACAAAACGTACTTCACAAACACTTCACAAACACTCCACAATAACTTCACAAAACGTATTATTACCTTTATAACGTTCTAACGAAAATAACTCGCATGGGTCTTCTGCAAATAATGATTATAGATTTTTGTTAATAATCTAATTGAAGGTACTGCAAATAAAATTGATTTCAAATTTCGCCCTGAACAAATCGTACTTCGTGTCAGCACCTCATCCAAGATAGACGGTATTCTCTTCTTGTTCCAAGATAGACGGTGCAGCAATATAAAAAATGTAAATATTGCGTCTTAGAACGGGCAAGATGAGTGTTCCAATTTATGTGTGGTGTGGTAGCAAAATGCTGAATTAAAATAAAAGAAGTATTATTCAGATCTGTTACGACCGTTGGCTATTAGATCTGTCACGCTTGTAATTATGCTTTGTGTTTGAATATCTCATGTGTGCGATGTTTCTGAAATCAGTATTATATATATATATATTGAAAATAAACAAATATATAAATACTCTTTGTGCACTGCACTCCAAGTAACAATGTAGAATGCACCCGAGGCAACAAGGAAAGCTCATTTATACTAAAAATATTTTCGTAGACACAATGAAATGTTATGCTCAAAATAAAAATAAAATATACGTGTAGAACTTTCATTCTGATATTAGGTTTCTAGCATAATTATTTTATCTTACAGTTATTTTCATTCTGTTATTTTATTTTTAATAATTTCTATTACTATATGTTTTCAGTCATACAATAAGCGATATATTTATATTTATATCCCTCTTCCTTACTTTAGCTTCGTATTAAGCATACATGTGATATCATTAAAGCTATAAATTAGTCGCATTATTAAAAATTCCTATAAGTAAAGTTCAGAACTCCGCCTATGCGTTTTGAGAAAGAAATTTACGTTTTCTTTACACATTACCTATCTGAGAGTTTCCGCCATTGAAGTACCTGCAATTAATCTCCTGAAGTGACGCTTAAGCTGAACGTTTACAAAGAAAGTTAATTATGCGTGATTAATCTTGCTCATTATGAACTTTGAGTTATCGTTACTAAAAAATGCCGAAAAGCGCAAACGGTTCATTGTTTTAATTTCAACCCCGCCAAAGAAATAATAAGCAAAAAATTTCTTCCTTTTCAAGATAGTTTTCCATCATTTTACACATCGCATCATCTGCTGTAATCAAGTCGTTTTAACTTTCGTGCACTTTTTTTGTGTATTTTTTAGCAAGGTATAAAAAATGAAGTGAATTACAAATTAAAGCCGGTCTCGGAAACTTTTGTAATTACACAAGTGGGAAAATTATGAAAAAGGAAGATAATTTTATTCTCATCAGTTTTTATCAAAAGAAACGAAAAAATGAAAAAAATAAGAAAGGAATGAGCTTTAAAACTTCAGGTTTAAATTAAAACTTGCAAAATAAGTTGAAACTGTTGATTGCGACATTGTACAATTAATTTCTTAACTCACAAACGTGATAATATAAATATTTCAAATATCATGAGCATTGTTAACCAACAGTGAATCTGATAAGCCAATGTCCAATTATAGACCATTCAATACTATTACTATTAGTTCCACTGGTATAGGGCAAACTAATTGTCATAATATTGAAGGCTATTACCATAAACTAAGTTTGTAATTCACAAGGTTCTTTGTCGTGGCACTCAGGCCGCGAAAGCATGTCGGCCACAACGTTACATTTGCCTGGAAAATAATCAATTTTCAAATTGAAACTTTGGATCTGAAGAGCCCATGTGGCTACTTGCCAGTCGGTGAAGATAAAGTCATTAACCACTTTAATGGTTGGTGGTCAAATGCTACTGTAATATCTGCACCCTCAATATGTCCTCGAAATTTGTTCAAAGCCCAGACAACAGCCAAAGCTTCTCTCTCATTTGTCGAGTAATTTCTTTCAGGAGAGCTTAAGAGTCTACTGGCATATTCTATTGGTCTTTTATCGGCGGTACTTTCTCCCTGCAGAAGAACTGCACCTAAAGCGTAACCGCTTGCATCCGTCCGGATGATAAAGGGCTTCGTAGGATCAACTTGCTTCAATGCTGGTGGAATTACCAAACACTGCTTAAGAGTTTGAAAGGCTCGTTGCTCTTGTTCACTCCATCTCCAAACAACATTCCTTTTTGTCAAATTGCTAAGGGGTCTAGCAATATCGAAAAAATTCGGGATGAATTTCCTTAACCACGAACAGGTCTGCAAAAATGGTTGTAACTGTTTAACATTTCTTGGAGAAGGAATGTTTTGTATTGCTGCAACTTTGTCTTGATCTACTTCTATTCCTTTAGGTGTTATCCACAACCCTAGATATTTCACACGAGAGCATGCGAATTTACATTTTTCTCTATTAACACATAACTTAAACTTTCGAAGTCTTTCGAAAACCAAATTTAAGTCTTGAATATGTTGTTCAAAAGTTTCGGAGAGTACAAAAATATCATCTAAATAAACCAGAATATTTACAGTAGGTGTCCGTTTCGGAACTGGTCCATAAGGTGTTGTAAAGTAGCTGGAGCGTTTCTGAGACCAAAAGGCATTCTTTTATATCGAAACGCACCAAAAGGACATACAAATGCAGTTTTATCTTTATCAGTGGGATTGACTTCAATTTGGTGATACCCACTCTATATGTCAAGGGTAGACATATAGGCAGTGGATCTTGCATCGTGTAAAAGTGTATGCAACCGGTGGGGGGTCACCTGTGTTAATAAAGTGTTTGACATAAGAAGTTGGTTCTCCCCCTAGTCGAAAAATATTCTCATTTTCATTAAGCAAAGCAACTAAGCGATTTTTATTTTCTGCAACAAGGTTCTGACCTTCGTCTTTGCGTAAAAAAAGGATTTTAGTTTCAGGTATAACAGGATTGTTTTGCACTGAAACATCACTTGTAAGTGAATTTGTCGGACAAGGACTAGTATTTATTTCGACAGGATTACAACTTGTTGGTGAGGGAATATCTTTTGCAAAAGGTATTCTACAACTTGGTGTATCACCAAAATACCAGAAATTGTTTCGCACGTCCATTACAATTCCTGATTTCCTTAAAACGTCAACTCCTAGGAGAGTACGATTACCTTTGGTACGGGGTAGAAAATGTAAATCCGTGTGTAAAGTCCGGCCATGCTCTGTGATGGGCACTGTAGCTTTAAGAACGACTGATGTGGATTGCTGACCGTCTGCCAGACAGATAGCAAGATCAACTTCCGTGAACTTTTGCCCTCGCCTCGTTAAAAAATTAAATATTAGCTCTCCACCGACTGGCTGATTGGCTCCTATGTCAGCACAGACTGTTCCTGTAGCTTCATATACTTCAATATCAAGTAAAGTTACGGGAGAGGTGAAACAAGTAAACATATGTATTGCATTTGCATGCGTACTGTCCTTCTTTGGAGAACATTTGGGACATTTCGATTTTATGAATCCTGGATAGCCACAACCATAACAATAAACAGAATTTCCACGTTTCGTGAAGGCATATAACTTGGGTTAGGAATAGTATTTTTGTGAAAACTCGGAGGATCTTCTCAAATTTATTGAAAGGAGATTTCTTAAAGTCCTGGCCACCTGCATTTCAAGGAAATTTCGGTTTGTGCAACTCCTGTGATCTGAGGGGTTTCGCTACTTTTTGATAAGGTGGTTTTAGGTTTTCATACAAGTCCAACCTTTCGGCTAACATGACAGGATCATTGAGTGTTTCCCAACTATGTAAATAATGATTTTTATATTCCGGAGGACATCTTTTCTTAATTTGATCAGCGAGGATTAGCTGTTTTAATTGGTCAAATGAAATAACTTCTAACTCATTAAACCAACCTTCAAAGTAAGTTCGAAGCTCGAAATAGAAATCTATCCAAGTGGAATGATCACGTTTCTGATGCCGACTAAAAAGAAGTCTGAATCGGTCGGCTGTCAGCTTAAACCTTTGTAGCAATATAGTACGAATGTGGGTGTAGTTTTTAAACATTTCTTCGGGTTCTCTTGCTATTAATTTACCTATATCACTTGGAAGTATTCCAACTAAATGGGATACCCAGTGGTCTGTAGACACATTTAAAAGTTTCATCTGTCTTTCAAACATGGTTAAAAATAAAGACATATCATCTGTAGCAGGATTATAAGTAGGTAGGACAGTTTTTAAATCAAATCGCACTGGAGTAGAATCAATTTGGTTAATGGTTAACAATTTTGTATTTTGAAGTCTAAGCTTTTCGAGCTCAAATGCTTTTTCCTCAGCTAGGCGCAGGTTTTCCTTTTCTTGGTTTTGTCTTTCTAATTTTTTCACTTCTGCTTCTTGCAAATTTTTTCGATCATCCACAATATTATTAAACGTATCTTTCACGAATTGTTCATCATCCTTAAAGACCGCAGATTTAGTAATTTTATCATGTAAGTCAATTATTCTATCATTAGATGTAGCTTCGATGCGTAATTCTAATGCTAAGGTATAGAGATAAATTTTCTTACCCTTAGTGAGAAAGGACATTTTTGTTTAAATATTAGTGAAAGAAAATTATAATTTACCAAAGAAAATTTGAAATTTGAATGTGAATAAAGTTATACCCCTACCTTCTCTTTTGAAGATTATTTAGTCAATAAAATAAGCATTCAGAAAGATATATAATAATCAAGCATTAAAAACCAACAATATTTCTGAGAAAATATTAAAAAAAATACCATCACCTTAATAAATGTTTGGAGAAATATGTACACATAGCAAGAGATTCTAACCAGTTGTAAGAATTTACCAGGTTCTGCATCTGAAATGTATACACACTCTACAACCAATATTATCCACAAGCTTTTGAAATAATTAGAATGCAATAATTACGATGACTAAGCAAACTGTTTTAAAAATATTATACATATGCTTATACACAGTCCAGTCACATTAATGTGACCACCACGTACTTTCCATGTCAGAGTTAAATAACCAATCACAGAAGGCAGGTGGCAGCACAGTGCAGTTGAGCGTATATAAAGGGTGTGTGAGGGCTTCGGAAAACATTTCAATCGTTGGCGTAATGCAGAAACGAAGCGATTTATCCGACTTCCAAAAGGGCATGATCATTGGCTTTCGGGCCAAGGGTGGAAGCATTTCCGAAACGGCTGAGTTTGTGAACTGTTCGCGTGCCGCCGTGGTAAAAGTGTACCGTGCATGGCAAAATGGGACTGTCCAAAATCAGCGACGTGGCAAATGTGGTGCACCACGGGCCATAGATGACAGAGGCGAACGACGGTTGCGGAGATGCGTTCGGGCAGATAGACGGGCTACCGTTGAGCAACTGACCACCAAAATGAACCAAGGGGCTACCAAAAGTGTCTCCCAAAGTACTATTCAGCGAACATTGCTGCGTCTGGGCCTCCGAAGCAGACGCCTGGTTCGTGCACCTATGCTGACTGCTGTTCATCGACGGCGAAGGCTAGAATTTGCACGCCAGTACAGCAGCTGGACGTCCACTGAGTGGCGACAGGTTGCGTTTTCGGATGAATCGCGTTTTATGCTCCATCGGACAGATGGACGTTGGCGTATAAGGCGTGAAACCTCTGAAAGGAACCACCCTGCAACCATTGCCGGAACGGTCCAAGCTGGAGGCGGGAGCATTATGGTCTGGGGAATGTTTTCCTGGCATTCTCTAGGTTCACTGATCATTGTGGAAGGCACAATGGATCAATACAAGTACGCATCTGTCCTTGCGGACCATGTTCACCCCTACATGCGCATTGTTTTTCCTCAGGATGATGGCATCTTCCAGCTGGACAATGCGAGGTGCCATACAGCTGCCAGTGTACGTGCGTGGTTCGAAGAGCACCAGGATGAGTTTACCGTCCTCCCCTGGCCAGCAAACTCACCTGACTTAAACCCAATCGAGCATCTGTGGGGCCATCTCGATCGAGTTGTTCGCGCCATGGATCCTCAACCGCGTAATCTAGCGCAGCTGGCCACGGCATTAGAGTCGGCATGGCTCAACATCCCAGAGAACACCTTCAGGGACCTATGTGACTCTCTTCCTGCACGTCTCGCAGCAGTCCGCTCTGCGAAAGGTGGTTATTCTGGCTTTTGACAGATGGTCACATTAATGTGACTGGACTGTGTATATAGAACACCTTCAATAATCAAAACCATAAATTATTTAAATATACTTTCAACTATTCTAATAACATTCTGAGAATCAAATATAAAGTTATACCCTTTATACCATTTAGACTGTGGAACAGAAATGATTCTTAATTAGAATATTTCATTCCGAATCGTCGATCCTTTCTAAAATAAATTTATAAGAACACAGCATACAATAAAACTTACATAGAAAATAGTAATTACCCAATACTTATGAAAATGAGTTGGATCCAACAAATAAAACAACAACAACAAAAAAAAACATACACAGAATTAATAATTACCTGTTTAAAGAATGCAAAAAGGAATAGAGAATATAAATATATATGCTTGTAGCAATGGAAAATTTACTCATATTCTAAACACTTTTATGCATATATATTTCATTATGAAACCAAATACTTATATAAACAAAAGAAAAAAAATATCAAAGTAATTTCACCAACCATACTTTTAACCAAAAGGAAATCAATTAGTTACTCTGTCCTTTCAATAAACTTACTTAAATCACATGAAAGGGAACAATAATAAACACATCATTTAATCATTTACGTTCTGAACTATGAACTATAAAAAAAATTAATAATCAAAAGATCACTTTCCTCATTTACGACACTAAGTATGTTTATATCACCAAGAATATTTTCATTTTGATTGGACCGAGTCATACGAAGAAAGGAAACTAAAATGAATCCAAAGTACTTTTGAATTGACTGGCAGGAAGCAATAAATTCTATTCCACTTAGAAATGGCGTTGTATCACAGACTGGAGGTCTGCATGTTTGTTTTTCACAACTGAGGATTTTGTAAAAAGAAATAATCGTATTATTCTTTAACTTGATAGTTCTGAACTGAAACTCGACGATGTATCAAAAGAATACACAAATATTTTTGAATGTAAACAGAAAAAAAGAAATAAAAATATACCGTTTGAGAACGTTGCACACAAATTCCAATTTTCTTTACTGTTGATTATAAACTTGTAACTTAGCACTTTTATAAATTACACATGGAGCGGAGAAAGGCGTCGGATAAATAACTTTCAATGATGAAGCGAAGATATAACATAAACGCACACACAACACTGTCGCTGCGAAGACACGTTGGATTTCAAGTGTCGGGATGACACGTTCCACGCAAGCAGAATATATCCAATGCAGGATGAATGAACATCAGCTAGGGCGGCTTGCAGATTCAAATTATTGGAGAAGAAACTCACAAGAAGCACATCATCCAGTGCTGGAAACAAAGCCAGGACGGCTGCTGACACGCTTTCGCTTCGTAGAGCAGTTGGGCGCCATTTATGCCCGTTGTGTTGTGACGAGACTCTTGATAAACATTGCAGCAAATGAAAATAACGATTCTTAAGAGCAGATATATTTAATTCGATTTTAAGCTCCACATTCACAAAATATAATAACACACGTACATAACAAAAGAAACAAAATTAAACTAAACAAAACATGACTGATCGCTACGACTACTTCATTATTACCGCACTCCCAGAGGATCATGGGAGTGGCGCTAGCTGGCTAAGAATGTAGCGCCCTCTAGTGCGTCAAAAGAGAAGGTATTAGTAAATATACCCGTTACAACCTCATATTTCTTTCCAGCAATTTCGAGAAGCAGAAAGTACAAGAAATATGTCGGCAGATGGTTGAAAACTATATAAGCCCGATGAGTGCATCTGCTGTCAGTTGTTGTTGCAAGTTGTTAATTCAACGTGAGATCGGAGATATTATCGGGTTAGCTTTCTCTTTAGATGCGCTTTGCTTTGCGTTGTGTTTAACCTTCTTAGTAATTTGAAATATAACTACTGAATGTACTCTGTGATACTGCGAAAACCAACAAGAGTGGAACCTGTGGGAAATTCCAGAATTTGAAATGTTTCTTTTGATAAAATAAATTTTATTAACCTATCATCCGGCCTGTGTTTATTCAATCTATCAGGAACCCGCACGCACGTAACAATATTCTTGAATTTAAAGCTCGCCTTTTTTCAGCTTGATTCAAAACATTTTCAGGTTTTCGTGAATTGTTTTGGTTACTAAAGCTTCACGATGAATGGAGCAATGGGTAAATTTAATTTCAGGTGCGATTTTATTTGAGAAACAACACCCGAATGTTTTCCTGTTAAATCCCGAGCTCAGTCACAGCATGCGAAAATGCACGTTTTCCAATGAATATCTTTCATAGACATAAAATTATCAATTACTTTGAAAATTTCATTTGCAGTTGTTGTATCATGAAGAGATTCACAAAATAAATACCCATTGGCAATTTGTTTATCTTCTTCGAAACCTATGCAAACTAATAATTAATAATTGAACAAAATTCGTTATATCAGTATTTTCATCCAACTGCAATGCGAAATACTCAGTGTGTTTTATTTTTTGAATAAGTGTCTCTAATATGGAATTAGCCAATTCATGAATACGTCGACTTACTGTATCATTTCATAACAGAAGATTGGAAAGTTCATTAGCTTTTCGTTGAATAATGTTAAAACAATATCTTTAACACTGGTTATACTCGTAGACGAGTTTCTCCAATAGCGTGAAGCCTGCTCATTCTTGGTAATTCTTAAACTTACTAGGTAACTAGCTTTTAAAGCTTTTTCATTTTTTCACAAGAAACAAAAACCTTTCCTTACTTGTTTATTATTTTTGAATTCCGATAATTTCCTTCTAAAATATTCTTCAGATTCGTCCTTGAAATTGACAAGCTTAGACTGAAGATGTCTGTTAAGAATGGATAGTTTTATACTTTGATTGATAATAGTTCAAAGCAAAGAACATATTGTGGTTGAGGGTCCATTTCATCTCCATTCCAGGTAAATATAAATGTTAAATATTTCTTTTCTTTTCAATATTCTTAGTGCTAGAAGATTGTTTTGGATCCATCACTTGTGAATTATCACTTTTTCAGTTAGTCAATCATAGCCATTTTTTCATTTTGAAAATTTAGGTTTGTTTTATTATTTTTTCACAAATATTTAAATGCACAAACTCTCAAATCGCGTTGAAAAGTAAGGAATACAAGGCAAGAAGAAGAAAATTTATCTGCTGTTGGAGATAGCAAATCGACGTAAAAATTATTCTAATTGAAAATAGAGTAATATAAGCCCGGAAATGGTGATGATATAAAGTGTAGACATGCTATTAAGTCGATCAGCTCTAAAAGAATTAATCAGACACTATTATCTTTTATATGAACTTACTTTTTTTTCTTATTAAATACAACATCCATTTCTATTACTCCTTTTAAAAACATCATCTATGACAAATTTTCTTATGCCTGTGGCAAAAGGATACCTGTAAAAATAGAAACGGATTATTTTGCTAAAGTCTGTGAGCGGCTATTGACCTTAAACAAGCTCAGATCGCATAAAGTTACCTGTGCAACAGAAAAATATTTCAACAGGATGTTCTTGTATTTAATTTTTGAATTTAATAGTTAAAAATACTTTGCTTCTTTGCGTACCACCAGTTTTTCTCTTACGTCTACCAGTGGTACGGGTACCACCGGCTGAGAATCGTGGTCTTCTAGACTATAGCATAAAATATATAGTCTAAAATATAGCGAAATGTAGTCTAAAATAAAATAAATTAAAAGATAATAAAATCCGAAAGCTTTCAAATTTTAGATTACGCCCAAAGGGACTTTTCTAAATAAATTTATTTAATAAATAAAGGTAACACGCAGAACGTATTTCTGCGTGTTACCTTTATTTATTAAACATCATATTCGTCGCACTTAGACCACATAAAATTCAATTCAACAGCAATATTACAAAATATTTAAAAACAGCATACCTTTAGAATTTACGGTAGATAGCCTCGCGCGCTGGAGATAAAAATCTGTTTTTTTTTCGTACAATATTGTCTTTGCTCGCTTTGGAATTTTTGAGATTGTTAATCAAAATTTTGTTAAAGGTTTTCAAAATATGAAATAGGTAATAAAACAAATTCGGCATTCAAAATTCGGGCTCTCAGGTGCCAATGTTCGGGTGGAGGATTACGTTATTCAAAATCTGATGGCTCTAAATAGCGTCGCTTTTTCACGATACCAGAAACATACATATATTTATATGAGAACAAAGGTAGTTATCACATAATTGTCGAGAGTTGCAGAATATTTTCTGATGCTTACTTCATGTTTCAAAACGAAACGCTTTTAAATAACAAATAATTAGCTTTGTGAAGAGTACAAGTCTCCAAATTATTTTTATTAGAGCTTTCGATCTGCTCATATCACGATTCATTTAATTGAAAAACTTAGGTCTTCTTAATTGAGATAAATCGGAAGATTGCGAAAAATTTCGGATTAGCACATATGTGTTGTAGAAATGATATCGTGCAACTGAATTTGGAGCATTTATCGAATCCAAAGTAATTTAATTGCTTTCGGTTCCCCTGTCTAATTTTTGTTAAGTTACATTTTTCAGTATAGCTTCAGACAAATTATTTTGATTTTTGAGGTTATTTACATATTTAAAAACAACTTCGATAATAAATTAAAAAAAAGCAAATGTTTCGGAAAAAAAATGGGCAACACCTTATTATCGGAAATGAGCTACATCGTCTGCTCCCTGAAAATTTAAGCTTCTCTTTAAACGTCTCACGTAAACAAGCTGCGGATTGAAGGATACGTTTTTAAGCTTTCCGGAGAGAAATATTCCTATTCCATAATTCAGAAACTCTGGGAAATGCATAATATTGTACTTTCTAAATATAGTACTGAACAAATTGTTAATCTTAATATGGCAGCTTTTACGGCGCATGTACATTAATTTGATTTCTATAGATTTACGCTGTGGTTGACTATGACCAGAATATCCGTAATATGAAAAATTGACTGTATATATATATACATATAACAGATTTATACAGTCCATATATATATATATATACGGTTACATTTTTATTTTTGAAAAAATGCGAAGTAACATTTGGAATATGAAATCATAACACATATTTGCATACGAATTACAAATTCCACAGCGGAATGTAGAGCGAAAGTTAATACAGAAATCGCATATTATCAACACACACACAAACACACCATTAAAGAAAAGTCTGAAAATGTTCAGATAACGAACAGTTGCCTAGAATGGCTTGCTAAGTTTTTTGAGCTCCATTTACTATCTCGCTCAGCTCTCACTCTACCAGTCTGCTCTCACACTCATTCCGATAAGCATTTTTTTTGTCCTTTTAGCTTTAGCATTAAACATCGTTTTCTTGGCACTTACGCCACATACTGGTCGACATCAAAATCACAAAATTTTTAAAAGCTGCATAACAGCATATGTTTAGAATCCCTGATGCACTGTTAAGTGTTGGCATACATTTTTATGTTTTTTCAGTCTTTTCTCACATCATCATATCAGTATTCAGTTTTCTTATTAAGACGACTAATTAAAAAGGGAAAAAATGTCATTTTATTACTAACGTTTTATGCCTTAAATTTATTAAATACCACGTTCTTCCCTCTTACGCCACATAAATTTCTATTTAGCGGCAAAATCACAAAATATTTACAGGCATGTGTCTTACAAACAGCAAGTCTTTAGAATTATCTAGACAGTCTCGCGTTGGACATAAAAATGTTTTATTTCGTATAATGTTGCCAATGCTTGCTTTGAAATCGATGAGTATATTAATCAAAAATTCATTAAAGGTTTTACAAATATGGAATTTAAAATCTGATATTCAAAATTCGGGCTGTGATGGCTCTAGGTACCGTCGTTATTCACAATGCGAGGAGCGTACATGCAGATTCTTCACTACTTAATTTCTTTTAATATAATACGGAGCCATAATGTTTGGTGACAGCAATTTGAAAAGTGATACATAGTTCATAGTGACTGATACAAAATCTCATTTGGAGACTAATAAACCATTTGTGGATAAAAAATTTGTAAACACTGCTCCTGTTACTGGAAAGTGCCCTTATATCTTTAAAATGTTTGTACGCTCTTGTTGACCTGTACGTGGCTCTTGCATGTTTGCATGTTTGGTTGGCAGATGATGTTGGCTCTTTCCAACAACACCAGCAACATCAAAACAATTTCCTCAAACCCATATACGTAATTAGAACATTTATGCATCATCATTTACAATAAATGTTTTGAATACTTTTCACTTATAAAATCTGAATAATTAAATCTGTAACGCCACCAAAACCTCCTTCATATATCTATTTATACACTTCTATATTAATCATCTTAATATAGCAAATGTTTAAAATTAAGTATATAAAGGCAGCCACTTAAAATAATTAATGTTGTAAAGTTTTCACTATGATGGGACGTCGTCACGCTCTGTGGTCCTTGTGCTTATCTTCTGACTTTTGTAAAATATAAATTAAAAATTCAATAATTATCTAACATTTCTTGTAACTAATGAAATGCATTAGTTATAATTATTTTCTGTTTTAATAACGTATGAAAAATGTAAATTGCGACTGGCAGCTTTTTTTATAGTTAGGGTTTTGTCACACTTACTAAATTAAGAAACTATTTCCTCATAAACTGAATTTTAATTATTATATTCACTTTTAAACTCATTTATTTATATGTAGCTCTTTGGTAAAAAAAATGTCGCATTTAATTCCGTTCAATTTTGCTTTCAGCTCCGAACACTGAGATAATGCAAATCGTTAAATCATAGCCTGCTTTCCGGCTACGGGTCATTTCCACACTGACCTGACACTAGTTCCCATTTGAAATGCTAACGTAACAATACCCATTGATGTCGGACGACCACTTTTCGTCATTGAGGCACTCACTGATCCGGAAAAAGGACTTAAGTGGACTCTCTTGGAACGCCCTTGAGGGTATTCGGTCCCGCACGTGACTTTTTCCTCTGTCCCCTTTTATCTCTACTTAATCTTCGTTTATCTGCCAAGCTTGCGAGACAAGCGGAAGCCGAAAGGAATATTGATTGGATTTGATTCTTCCGGGAGAGGTTTCATATGATAAGGTGGCAACTGAGACGGCGGTCTCTCTTTCCAAACCAGTGGAAACGAGTACTCAGACATTCGGCGGAGTACCAAAAGCTCAACCCAATAAATACGTAATGCTCCCTAAAATTGCATTATTAGATTAAAGAAGCATACGAATTTATAAATTTTTTACGACGAATATTGCCTGGAAAAATGAGTAAAAGGCAAAAGGGTAAAAATACATCATTAAAATTTACATCAAAATGTACTTTTACAGATATGAACATATATTCATGTTTTTGCTTTGGGAATATGGGTGCACTTTTAAAGTGTGATAAATGAGGTGAATCCTTTTTTAAGAATAAAATTCACTTCATTCTACAATATGAGTTACTTTATAAAGTATTTTCTCCCTCTTTCAAGCAGGCCTTCCTAGCGTAATAGTAGCACACTCGGCGCGTATTCGAGAGGTCCAGGTTAGAGTTCCGGCGAGGGCTTTGCTCATCTTCCATGTGTTCTGCTTAAAAAAAACTAATGTTTCTAAAGTGGCGCCCGAACAAAAAGGTGGCGAACGATGATTCGTCACCTCCAGGATTGCGCGACTGGGTCCGCGCTCTAAAAGGGGAGTATAAAAGGTATTCTTTCCTTCCTTCCACCATGCCTTCGTAATGCAAAGATAGCACATTTGGATCGTAGTCGAAGGGTCCAATGTCGAGTCCCTGCGAGTGGACTACACATTTTCCATATCTCCTGTTTAAAAAAAAAGAACCTAATGACCCTACAGTGGTGCCCAAACTAAAAGATGATGGACAATAATCCGTCACCACCAGGATTTGGCGACTGGGTACTCTAATCCCCAGTGGTCCTTTAAAGGGGGTGAGTAAATAAGGTATTTTCTTCTCCCTTTCAGCATGCCCTCGTGGTGTAAAGGCAGCAAGCACACTCCGCGAGTAGGCAAGAGGTCCAGATTCGACTTTCGGTGAGGGTAGTGCTCATTTTTTTATCTTCTGCTTGAGAGAAACTTCATAACTCTACAAGTTTAGCATCAAAGAATAAGAGAAAAATGTTATATTTTCTCATGGTGAAAAAAAATACAGTGACTTAAAATAATTTTATCATATTGAAATTTTCTATTAATAAGCATTGTAAAAAGCATAATCATGTCGAAGTACAGTGTTTATTAAAATGTCAGAGAGAGAGAAAGAAATAAGTTACAAAAATAAAATTAATTAATTCTACTTGGTGGAAACTGTTGCAATGTTATTTGAATATATTGCTGTAGTGCTATTTAGCATTTACTGAATTATGAATGTCATTAATTTTCTATTCTGTTTTACAGATTTTTCATTATATTATAACTCGACGTACAAATATATCTTTTGTAGGTGGAACAAAGAATATGCACACTCCACTAATCATTCCCTGTTATTTCACAATACTTTTAATTAATTCATTACAAAACTGAATGGAAGTTTAATCTACAAAAACCATGTAGTAATCATTACAAAAAGACATTATTTTTTTTTAATTCAAAATAGTATTTACATTTTTATGATATGTATTTTAAACATGAATATGTGATAGGCTATTGGCAAATATTGTTATTCAGCTGGAACAAATTGTTTTGTTAGCGCCAGAGATGCTGTAAGTCTCGAAAACTTTTTGTTAAAATCAGTTTTCAAATTGTTTCCACTAACTGTTATCACCGCGGTTTATTTTAAAAGAAATTCAATAACGAATCTGTATATGGATGTATGTATATTTCTGTTATTATAAAAAAGTGACAACGCCAAGAACCATGGAATTGTTTTAGCCCGCAGTCCTCCACTCAAACATGTGCACCTGAGAACCCGAATTTTGAATCTACATTTTATTCATTTTAATTCTGTAAAATTTAATTAATTTTGGCAATACTGTTCAAAATAATCATCGACAGCTCCAGCGCGCAAGACTGTTGCCATTCGGAAACTTGTAAAATAGTTATCTTTCATTTCTAAGTAAGAAATTCGGTTATTTGAAAGCAATGTGTTGCGACTGCAGGAAATGAAATTCTTTGTATCTTCCACGCGCCATTGTGTTTCATTCAGTAAAGTCTTTTTGCAATCCGTTTTGGAAAAATTGTCCTTTATTCTGCCTTTATAAATATACGTCAGGCGAAAAAATCGTCCAAATTGTTTCGGTAATGGTCAAAATGGATATTTTCGTCGAAATATGACATTCAAAAGTTTTCGCGTTTACATTACTTCCTTTACTTCATATATGGAAGTAAGAAATCAGTTTTCATAGCATAACTTTAACTCATACTACGATTATAACGTGTTTCAAAGATTTCAAACGTTTACATTTCTTTATCAGTCATAGCTTGATTGTAAAGTATAAGATGTTGTATATATAACTAATAGTTAAATGCAGACTAATTAAAATTTATTTAATCCCAGATCATTTTAAATTTATCTTTCAAAATTAATAAATAATGAGACCAGATTTTATTTATCCATTTATTTATTTATTTCAATTTTATTTTATTTTATTGACTATTTTATATGCTTTGCCGTAATACAACATATAAATTTATTCTTTCGCTTTACATGACACAAAATATCATTTTCGAAGTATAAATTTCTTTTTCGTTTCAACTTTTCTACCATTTCTCTTAAGTTTTACAAATTACAAATATCTGTAGAAACAGTTAGATATATTTTGAGCGTTGTTCAACTGCCTATCATTTATTGATAAAGGAAACATTTTATGGTATCTGTACAAAATATAAGCATTTAATCTCTCCTTGATCCATAGCATCTTTACCCAACTTATTGGAAATAATAAATGTAATAAACCATTTATTTCAATGTAATGTTTTCACCTTTTTATTTATTTACAAATTCGAGCAGAAATCAAACAACCTACCAAACTGCTATCCTCTTGGTAATGTATAATTTCTGGAGAAATTTGCAGAAAAAACATTAAGAAATTTTTGCGAATTTATCTTCAAATCATATGACATTAAGAGCGAATAATAACATATTCAAAATATTCAGAAAAATATAGCTAGTTTTTACAGGTTTATTACAGTACGAATTTATATGCGAGAAATATTAATAGTCCTGTACATCGTTTACAGTTCTTACATCACAAATCACATTTAATAAGATTTGAAACACTTCATGTAAATCAATTTTAAAGTATTACAAATTCTGAATTCTAAAGTGTAATAGTTCTAGCACTTTTTGTTATCATTCTAATACCAAAAGAAGATTAACAAATTTTTATTCGAATTTATCTCCAAATTATATGACATTAAGATCGACTAATACCTTATTCCCAGTACGTAGGAAATGTAACCTTTTTTTTTAAAAGTTTTATTACAGTATAAATCATATGTGGAAAATATTATTAGCTCTACACATCATTTACAGTACGTATCCCCTTAAATCATATTTAACAAAATTAAAAACACTTAAAATAATTGAATTTTAAAACATTAGGAATCCTCAATTACGATTTCTAAAGTGTGATATTTAGAGCATTTGCTGTCATAATTCTCAACCAATTAAAATATGGTAGGCTACTTTAAGTAAAAGCTCAGATTCACCATCGTAAAACGTCAAAAGTTTAACGAAATATCCGGTATTTTACATGTTTTCAAAAGCATCTTTAAGTTAAGGTGAAATATTAATGAAAATGTGGGATCACAGTACGATGTCGTTATAATGAAATAATTTCCTAATTTCTTTTTAACTTACAGCATACTTTTCAAGCAAGCAACCCCTTTTCTTCCCTTCTGCTTTATAAAAAGTGGAAACAATCTATCTCCCTCAACTATCGTTTTAATTGAAAAATATAATGCCCCAATTTCACGGTGGAAAGGATAACTTCCAGAAAAAATTTATTGCACCGTCAATTTCCCTTATAAAACCATCGTTTAATCTGTGATTGGATTCAAACCAAATTAGACTCCTGGCTACGGATTCGAACTTTTAGAGCAGAATGAGTATTTTACTTTGGGGAATAAAAGAAGAGTATGGAAAATCCTACATCTAAAGCGTTTCTTGAGTGCTCTCAGGAGCAAGAAGCGAGGGAAATATAATAAAAGAAAGTTTCACCCTTGAAGGAAAGAATGACGATTTTTGAAGCTCGTAGATGTGAAGTGAAGCAAGTCTGAGAAACTATTTTGTGTCTACAGAAGGCTTATGACTTAATTAACCGGTGGATTTATAAAAAATCTCAAAAAAATTATCACGACTCAAATTAATACAACCACACTGACCAATGATTTTATTTTCAAACCTATAAAACAGAAAACGCTTAAGCTAAATATATATTTTATTATAATGCCCGGAAAAAGGCTTTTCCACTTATATATTTTTCATCATTTTCCCCTTGTGCTTGGACATCTTTTCTCTTGCAATATGTTGCCTCATTTTGTGGAATCTTAAGTTTTGAGTCACTCGATAGTTCAACAGATCCCTCTTCAGTTTTTGTGGCCAAGTGATTAAACCACTCTATGTGAATCAAAAATATCTCTTGAATTCTAATAACTTTGTGAAACCTACATTCGACATAAAATTTTTGTAAAAAACGTTTAGTAATAAATTTATATAAACTTGGTTAATGTTATTGGAATAGTTGAATGTTTATGAGAGCTTTTGTCATTTTAAGGGTTAAAAATATTTAATGAAACCAAACACTAACTTCAGTTTAAAAATATTTGAAAGCAACAGAGTATTTTGGAAGTTTAAATGTAGTTTAAGAACATTATAAATATTGTATGGCTTTTATTATACGATCTTGTAAATGCATTTAACAGTTGGAACATATTTTATATATTAATGTTTAGTTAGGAAACCCTAGAAAGTATCAAATGTTGTGATTTTGCATGAAACATTTTGCTATTATCAGGAATTGATGCCGCCGAGAAGGGAATGTGGTTAACGACTATCGCACCGAACGGCCCGGGTTCGAATACCGAAGAAGATATGGGTGTTTGTAAATGCCTAGTGTCTGTGCGGTATGGGGCACTCAAAATATGCTGCGAGCCGAAAGTCCTTTCGAGATTTTGGTGATAGATGAAGAAGCGTGGAGATCCTCTTACATGTCCTTAGGTAGCTTTCCTTCCAAACTGGAACAGGACTGATCAATGTCGGATTGTCACCTGCATGGTGCATAAGGCTCTGGCCAACAACAGACGCAATCTAGTACTCCTTGCCGGGACTATAATTCGTGGACTAGTCTGATTCAGACAAGTGAGATATATATTTTTTATTACTAACAACAACAAGAATTTGTTTGGCGCCTAGGCGGTAACTAAGCATGTCACACAAATGCATTTTGAAGCTGAATAATACGCGTTAAAAGAATTATATGATTAGCATTAGGTGAACTTGTACTTGCTCCAGTACCTCAAGATATGCTTGCTAAAGTTCTTTACATGCACCATTCAATCAGTGTTCCTTTTATAATAGCCCTATTTTCCCTTTTAAAGTAAATATCACTTTTTATTGAACTATCGCAAACTGTAAGGCAGTAACGTGAGATTGATTAACTTCATAGCTTTAGACTTAAGTATACGTTTTACTACTGATAAATCTAATTCTAGAAGACCATGAGCTGCTTGCTTAAGTAAAAACTCCAATCATTAAAATAGTGTTTAGACTAATTCCCATATTCTTCCATGTTTTCATTATTGTGTAATTCTGACCAAAAATATCATACGCATTTATAAGACAGTGTGAATAAGAATACATTTAGTTCCTAAATGCAAAAATGAAAAAATACAAAAGTCCTGAAACGAGCGGCGTATAGTGAGAGTTAATCACACTAGCAGATAAGATTTTCAATACCGAACCACATGAACGATGCACGTCTTTAATGTCTACATTTTCATAAAAACAGAGTCACTAAACGAGCGTTCCAGTTCGTTTCATTTAGTAACTGAGAGCAATCTAGATTCTAAATTAATGTTCGAAAAGTATTTTAAGCTTGCGGCAAAGAAAGATAAGGATATGATTAATTATTTTCTGCTGCAAACCCTAGGAATTGAAGGTCTTTAATAAAGACATTTTTTGTTATGAGGCGCAGTTGCGCCAATAGATTTACACTTTCAAATAAATTATATCGGAACCTATTATTTTAGATAGAACGCCATAGTTAACATAAAATGCCTTAAATTGTGTAATTGGATTAACATCTCTTTAGAGAGATATAGATATTTCGAGGATCAAGACTTCATCTTGCCAATCATAGTAATATACAGGGTTTTCATAAATGAATGATGCTATGTTAAAATTTATTAATAAATTGATGTATTACTTTATATCGGAAATCCTTACAGCATAAGCAGTGGCAACTCTCCAAGCTTTAGATGCATTCAAAACAATTCTTCAATATATACACTCTTGGTCACACGACACGCTTCTGCAGGGTAACCAAATTCTTCCCAAACTCGGTTTAGCATTTGCGCCGTCACGGTCTGCAGTGTATGCCTTAATCGACCAAAAACTTCCTCGAGGAACACGGACATTGGCGGTACATCAATAATGGACGCAGTCCGATCCCCCTATCCGTCCCAGGACGGACATAATGGTCATGGGACTACGCCCACATCGCACCACAAATGAGGGTAGCCAGAGACCCGGAGCGCCCCAAACCAAAGTTCTGCGCCCCCGGAAGACCAAAGCTCCGGGTCCCGAGTAACTAAAACATTAGTACGGACATTGGCGGTATATAAAATCGGTCTTTAATAAAGAAAGAAACTGCATGGCATTAAATCCGGCGAGAGGGCTAGTCAGGGTAGAAGTTTGTTGCCTACTGTTGCAGGACATCCAATCCAGCGTTGGTGAAGTGTACGATTAAGAAGCTCTTATATATCCTTGTAAAAATGGGGCGGAACGCCGTCCAGTTGCGAAACGTAATCATCATAATTGGTGTTCAGCTAGGGTAACTACCAAGTTTCCTACATGTCTAAAACTAAGTAACCGATCACAGTTTCTTGTACACCGGTGATACATGATAAAATATTTACAAGGTGATACATCGATGTATTATTAATTTTTAAAAACGCACAATTCATTTATAACAACCCTGTGTAAAACGATAAGCAATCATATTCCGATTTCATTTTGAATTCAACGAGCGCAGAAGAAAAATATAACATACAGGTGAGTTACTACTGTGACGTCATAGAACAAACCGATAGTTTTATAATTCTTGGTCGCATTTAAAAATTTATCTGAATAAGGGAATGAAAATGTAATATTAATAAATAAAATTAATCAGGCTGTATATGCAAACAAAGATAAATATATTGTTGCGTTATACGGGTTCGTGGATTTGAGAGTATCCGATGAAAACACGATGCAGAACAATGAAAAGCACAATTTATTTACAAGAATCACTATTTACAGCACAGTTCCAAAATTACCTTTAAAAGCGTCGAATATCTACAATAAAAACGCTGAAACAATCAGCAACACAGCTTCAGGCTGTAACTATAAAGGTAGCTTCACGGCAAAGCACTATCCCCATCGCTTTCCGTTCACAAAACTCTCGCGTAGCTTAGCACTCACAGTAAGCAGCGATTCTCACAATTCTCACAACTAATCACACTGCCGGCTCTCAGAAACGCAAGGGTTTATATAGCTTTTCCTTAGGTTCCACAGGTTTCGAGAAATATCTCGACACGAAGTTATTCTAGAAGCTTCCCGATTGGACCATGGGATATCGCCGATTTGGTCGCCAAATGGGCGATAAAGTCGCCAATCTGGCAACCCTAACATACACTATTTTATGGCAAACCTAGTGCTATGCCGGAAAGCTTACATACAGGCGCAACCGCCTAATTTTTCGCAACAATATATAGTACATAAAAGTGCAATCAATGGTTAAATCAACAACTCTTAGGAAAACGAAGTGTGGTTCTAAAGAAAAATAAACAAAAAATTAAGTTCTTCATCGGTAAATTTAATTACTTAATAATAATAAATTTTATTTTGTTTTGTAATCATATTGAAGAAAAAGTTTGTCTTGTTGGAAATACGTTTTGTTTCTCTGTTGTTTCAATAAAAATCTTTGTTAAAATCGACTCATGCTCCAGTTAAACGTGTAGTTAAAGGCGAAATTCAAAAAGATTCGTAACAGAGTAACGGTTTTGAATATAAAATTCTATATCCCAGTCATGTCTGACATTAGTACTGTACAATCATTAGTCACCAAAAGACATGAAAAAGAGTAAAATCCGCGCCGGGACTCGAACTTGGACTTCTCGAATACCATTACTCCAGCACTGACTACCAATAAGTATTTGGACACCTGTGATAGAAAAGAAAAACTAACTTTATTGAAAATCAATAGTTGGTAGAGCCTCCACGAGAGGTAATTACAGCGTGGACCCTCCGGGGCATACTTTCCACAAGTCTTTATATGGCAGCTAGGTTCGGTAGGCTTTGTATGACCAAGGCTTGGTATTTTCTTTCACTCGGCTTAGAGAAGACATAGAAGTTCCTTCACCGATTTTGCACGGGTAGTGTACCCCTGAATTCGGTGATGCCACTCGTCCCAGAGGTTCTCGATAGGGTTCAGGTCTGGACTCTGGGCAGGCGAGTCCATTCGATGAACTCCATTGGCACCATACCAAGCCTTGGTTAACGTCAAAACATGACAACTGGCATTGTCGTCCTGAAAGTAACAGGGGTCCAACCCGTAAAACTGCCACAACGTAGGAAGCACATTGTCATCCAAAATAGTGCAGTAGGCATCGGAGTTGAGCTTACCACGAATGCGGACCAAGTGTCCCAGCCCATACAAGATAAACACCCCCAGACCATAATTCCATCTCCACGGAACTTGACTGTTGGCACAATGCATTCTGGCAGGAGACGTTCTCCAGGTAGACGCCAGACCCAGACCCTGCCATCCGAACGCTAAAGGTTGAACCTTGATTCGTCACTTCAAAGAACCCGTTTCCACTGATCTACGGTTCAATTTCGATGTGCTTTGCACCACATGA
This sequence comes from Stegodyphus mimosarum, assembly GCA_000611955.2. Taxonomy (NCBI): domain Eukaryota; kingdom Metazoa; phylum Arthropoda; class Arachnida; order Araneae; family Eresidae; genus Stegodyphus; species Stegodyphus mimosarum. The sequence continues at coordinate 418,699 of KK116356.1, forward strand.
ACCGAGCAGCGTGGTTAGACTTTGTGATCAAAGGCTTATGGGCAGCAGCTCGACTATGAAAACCAAGCAGATGTGCTTTCTTACGGATGGCATTCATTGAAACAATACTCCCGGATGCCTGATAAAACTCCTCGCGGATGAGGGCCATAGGTTGGGCGCGGTTCTTCCGATTTCTCTGGACAGCACTCGTCGGTCTCTATGTCCCTGTTTCGTTGATCTGCCGACTCGGGTCACATTCCGGCAATCACCGCTCATCTTCCACTTCTTAATCACATAAGCCACTGTCGATTTTGGGTACTTCAGATCGCTAGATATGTCTCTTAAGGATCGGCCACATTTGTGATACCCGATAATTATACCTTTCTCGAAATCAGAGAGCTCCGAACTGCAAGGCATCTTGCATGCGACTAAAGCCGATGCATTTTCCTACACGATATATACCGGTGGAGTCCGTGACGTACCTTAGGAACGCAGATATCGTCATTTGCATAGGTATCCAAATACTTATTGGTAGTCAGTGAGGAAGGCATGTTGGAAGCCGGGAGAAAATACCTTATAGTACTCACACTTAAGATCATTGTATTATGTTTTAAAAAACCTAATCATATAAAATGCCCTGATCCATTTTTTCGAATATAAAGACGTTCAAGCCATCAGACATGTACAGATTAAAGAGTTAAGAAAGAAGAAACCTTGTAACAATTGACTGTTAATGAATGATATAAGTATTAATACAATGATCGAAAAAGGCCCCTCTGAGAATACCACATCTAGTCTAAATAATTATGCCACTAATCCTGCAGATGTAACAAATGCCACTAGTCCTGCAGACAAAGGAAGGACTTTGGAAATTTTTGACAGGCTTACCCCTGACAGGTATAAGTTCATCGGATAATTACATTTGTAACTCTTTTCCAGATGAAATGGATAACGACAAGATATTAAGACCTTGGAAGAGATCTCCAAAGAACAATGTAGCGGTAAGAAGCACCTACAACTGTAGCTCAAAAGTATCTGAAAAAGATTCAGAAGATGTGATAAATAACCTTCACAAGAGGGACATGATTCCATAGGAAAGTACAACAGCAATCAGCAACCCAAATGGTCGAATGGATAGATAATCCCCAGACTTCGATGCCCGCTTCATCTTTGCTACTGTAGATATATGTTGACAGAGAATCCGTAATACGGTCCGGGACTCATATAAGCGGACCAGCTTATATTGGCGATTCACAAGGCCGTTACCCACTCCACAGGGTGATGGAAGTGGTGAATGAGTATACGACCAAAAAATTGTTATATTGAATACTCCCTCTTATGTTTAAGTCCCACTGCTAACATTTTGCATCAAATCTTCTATTCAGGTTATCATTACATGTACTCAAATGCTATTATAGCACTTAAGATGAACTCCCTGGTAAAACGAATGAAAATTTCGTCTTTAATGTATTTGGATGCCTTTCATAAAGTATCATTGTCAGAAATAAATCTCATTATTGAATAATTATGCACCATTGAAACCGTTTGCAGCAGTGATATTAAGAAAAAAGTGCCTTTAAATTAAAGCTCATTTTTTAATTTCACCTCCAACACTTTTCGGTTCTAAACTAAATCTCAGCGATACAGATTCAGGATTGAATTCTTGAAAGCTCAGGCGGCCCCAGTAAGTATATCTTTAAAAATAGAAGTGGGTTCCTAAAGGAATACAAACAAAAATAATAACTAAGAGTAGAAATAAAAAATCTTTCCACATTTTCAGAAAACCCAAAAACCTTATTATTTGGTTTCAATTCCGTCTGAATTGATGAATTTGTAATATTTCGAAAATTAGTCTGATTTGCTCTGTAAACGTTAAACCTGCGTTCGAGACAGAGTGAAATCTAATATAAAATCACATAATTGGATGTAGTCAATAGAATCTCTGCTAGAAATCCAGTTTATACAGTTCTACAGTTGGTAACATGTGGAGTTCGAGACTCGTTGATTTCTGCTCATGGATAAAAGTAGGATTTGAAGAGCATGTTGAGAAATGCTGAACATAAAGATGATGATGAAGCATTGTTGAAATTGTTTGTCTTTCACAGAATCTTTTAGTATCTAGATAAATGTTTTGGAAAAAGGGTGTTGAATCTGGAAATTAAACCCTTTTGTGTGATCAAATAGCTAACTGGGCAGTTTCAAGAAGCGAAATAATATTTTATTAGGAAACATAGGCGTAAAATAAGAAAATGCTTCAGTATCAGATATCGAAAAATAAAAAAAGTGATTCGAATAAAGCCTCTTGTCGCTACATTAAAAAGGCAGCAATGATGAAGCTGGACTGTTTTACAAGATGAAGACAAATTAAATGTTAATATTTAACACAGTGAATAAATACATTGGCTAAAAATTCCCAGATAAGCGAACACAAATTTTGCGTGCTCCTGTATGCAAGGAGCTGAAGTCGGAGATATGGGATAAGCGGAAGGTAGATTTAAAAAAAAATAAGCCAAGATGCTTTAAAAATGTAAGAATTCTATCCGTTTCTAAAAAGCCAACAATAAAACTTAAATGGCATGGAAAATATTTGAAGAAGAACCAGCAAGTGACTTAAAAAGCACTTTCATCGAAAGAAGCGAAGGCTTCTTATCCTACCTAACAATTGTGTAAACTCACAAACTTCGAAAAGGAGCAATACATTAGACTTTTAGTTTCTCCTGCCTTCCAAGGAACAAGAGTTCATTACAGACAGCAAGCATATCATGTGATATATTTAGAAGGCATGCGATCTTAATAGCGGTCGCAAAATTTGTCTTTATGATGAAATATTAATGCTGGAAAATCTTGACAATTATCTTCAGAATTAATCTTTCGAAACTTGTTCGCCACCTATACGGAAGTTAAAAAAATGGCATTTCAACGCTCTCTAATCATGACATGGAACTTTTTCAGTCTTGTTATAAAGTCCTTGTACGCCAAGATCCGAGTGAAGATACCATGTGATTGAAATTAAAAACGAATAAGATGACATCGAATATCGTATCAGATATTAGTGAGAAAATGGAAGAAATGCAACAGATGTGAAAGGAATTCTTTAACATTGCAAATGGTATGCAGCGATGTTGAATACTTTCAGGGCCAACTCTAAATTTAGGCGACATAAACAACAGCCTGATGTCAGTAGGGTACCAGTAGACATATTCTTGCAGGCGACAAGTAAATCAATATAACTTTCGAGAAGCAAATCGAACACATTGATAATTGTTAATTTCTAACTGTACTGAAAAACTAAGTCGATGAAACTGCGGCTAGCGTTAAATGTTTTCTTTCTCAAACGAACTTTAGAACTAAGACTGGTGAACTAAGATAAACTTAAATTTTAAGACAAAAATATCCGTAAAATTTCCTGCGATTTACAATAAGTTGGCAGAATATTACAAATAATTTTTCTATTTCGACGTTTAGTAAAAATTAAAGGTAATTTTACCAATATCTTCGAAGCTAATTTTAGTAATTTTATAGATTTTTATATATAAAATTATCACTTCTTATCAATGAAAATTTAAAGGACGATATGCTGTATTGTGGTAAAAGGTCTGAACCACGACGTTTTTGCTGAGTATATCATGCTTATTTACTATCGTATACTAAGATGAAATTAACGAAACAAAGAAAACGAATCAATTGAACTAATTTTCTGTCATATTTTTTAATTTTTGTGTAGATAATTTGCTTTATTTATTAGACAGAATCTGATTAAATTTTCGGTTTCAATTTTCGGTGTCTTAAAAGGTCACCATAGCGCGTTAATTTATATAGTCTTATATTTATTCTTTGGGTATTAATGCATAGCCATGTTTTTGAGAAATATAGGTGCGATAATTATTATTTTCAGGAAATTATTTCAAAAAGTGGGAATTGTCAAACATGAGTTTTACATAATCTCTTTATTATAGGTCAGCGCTCGTCAAAAGAGTCTTTAACTCGTCAAAGATATAAATCTCCATACCTAAGTTAAAACTCGACTTAACGCCGTCTGACTAAACATATATTTTTAATGGTTAATATTGAACATATATTTTAATGGATTATAGAGATATAAATAGTAGGATACTAACCATTAAAACTACTAAATCGAAATTTTCTGAAAATGCTAAAATAATACTTGTAGACATAACATACAACAAATGGTAATTTAAATACTGCAAACTTGATTTAAATAAATATTTATTGTACATTACATTTTTTCTGTGCTTTTAATTTTTCCCTTTCCGTTCACAGAAAAGTAAATTACATTCCTTTTAAACAGCGTGTACATTTTATATTTCAGGAGCGTGAATTGTCAATGCCAAGTGAGCTTTTTTGTCAATGCCAAGTGAGCTGCGGGACAAAAATTTCGGCCATACCTCAGAGCTACTGTCCGGTTAAACACCAGTAAATGATTTCATTTTTTCTGCTTACAGGCTAGCATTTTGTGAAGGAAGTGACTCCAAAGCATGAAGCGTTTCGTTTAAATTATTTATATGTCATTTAAATACTTCCATTTCGGAGTAGCTAAACTGCACTGGTTTTTACTTTTGAGTTTAAATTTTGTCCTACAAGGAGTTGCAAATAAATTTTTAGATGAAAAGGTTATTTGGGGGGAGGAGGGGGAGTGAGGAAGGTTTTGTTTTTGAGATTCATTGTTTGGATTTAGTGATTGTTTGGATTTAGTGATTAATCCGTTCTGAAAAAGAGGTTAGGTGAGTAAATACAACTGAGTAATGCCAAATATTGTCTATCTGATGTCATAAAGACATGCTACTGAGCTTTTTTTAATTATTACTTTTACATACAGAAAGTTCAGAATTTGTCAGATTATTTTTAGTAAGATATACATAGTTCTTTAAAGTGCCATGGTAATCAATGGAATACATCTGATTTGTTGTAAAATAAGATAGTTCGAAAGAGGCTTTGGACAACAGCAGTGATAGCTAATGATACGAAAAAATTTAGCAATTGCTTTATTTGAATTGTTTATTATTTGGAATATACGAACATATTTAAATCATCCAATAAAATCTTTTCTAAATCCTAAAACTAAATTATATCTACAGCGGTTAATTTTCTGTTCCTTATCGAACTGTAAGAGTTATGTAAACAAAAACGTCATTTTCTGTTTTTTGAATTCTTGTTTGTATTTTTGTTTTGTCTGCTGAATTAACTTTTATTACCGAAATAAATTATTCTTCAAATCCAACTGATTAAAAACTGAGTTTTTTTCTATTAATTATATGAGTTATTTTTCTCTCCTGTATTTTTTTTTTCCAGAACGAGGGAGTGATATTTGTCTCGTAGTTTAGCTAGGGCTAAATGAGATATTTGTTCTAAAATCTAGGATTTCAAATTTTGCTTATATTTGAAACTTTTTCTGCTATATAAAGCATGTCAATTAAGTTATGAAACTTTCATATATTTTTGCGATTCCGATAATACATTCTCTAAAAATAACATTACCTCTCGCACCAATTATATTTAATAGGAAAGTTTGATAACAAAGGCAAAAACATTGGTTTTAATTCAGTCATTGTTAGTATATTGCAAGCCACTAATTTAACAGCTGGTACAAAGCAAATGATAAATGAAACGCTGTCTACTTCGTTAATGTAAACACGGACAAATATAATGATAATTCTCAGTCATTTATTCCAGGACGTGAAAGGGAGTACTTGATCGAAAACCAATGCAGTTATATTGTGCTACAGCGGGTAACTCATCATTCCAACCAGAAAATTTTGCGCATAGAGCAATGAATGTCTTTCAGTACGTTTTAAAAACAAAGTTCGTTTGTTGTTTCACGCTGAATTAGAATACAGTTACCTTTGAATCACATAATTTGATGAATATATTATACGCATTTTTATATTTTCGTACAGAATTTGGCAAGCGCGAACATTTCCTTTGCTTCTGATCACAATCTAAAACATTGCCTTTACAATAACGCAGTACTCTAAGCAACAATTCTTTACAAATTCCTCCTTTAAGTCAATAGTAGAAGTTGCAAGTAATTAGGAATCTAGATGTTATAAAGAGAGAATTTGCTTACACATTAGGTTATTTTATTTATTATTATTATTACGATAATTTTGCTTTAGCAAAATAACGTTCAATTACACCATGCGTTACGCAGTGATATTTATAGACGAAAATTTTCAAATAGTTTAGAGAAAGCAGGTAATTATTTTTCAGAATTATTTATACGTTTAAAAATTCCATCGAAATGTACCATTAGCCTTGAGTATTAATTTTAGACCAAGAAAACAAGAATAAACTAGTTAATAGGATGTTGGCTTTTTAAAAACGCAAGTTGGTTACAAGGCCATTCGGACTAAGTAGGCATGTAGTGAAACTAGACAGGAAGTTAAAATAGTCTAAATATAAATATAACTTTTAAAAGCGTTAAGAAAAAAAAAGTCTGAAAGGTTCCAGATTTTAAATTACGTTCAAAGGGGCGTTTTTTCTTAACACTTTGTGTGTTTCCTTTATTTATTAAATATAATGTCCTTAAACCATAAAATTCAGTTAAAGAACAATATCGAAAAATAATTTTAAATTGAGCATATCTTTAGGATTTCCTATACACAGTCTTGCGCGTTGGAGATAAAAATGTTTTTGCTGTACAATGGAGTTATTGCTCGCTTTAAAATCCCAAAAATTCGTTAAAGTTTTACAAAATAGGAAATCGATAACAAAACAAATTCCAAATTTCAACTGGGCTTCCATATGCCCATATTCAGGTAGAAATATTCAATATTTAAAATTTCATGGCTCTAGGTACCGTTGATTTATCACAATGCGAGAAATATATATACGGTTATGCAGATTCTTCATTATTTAATTTCTTTAAATACACTGGTGAAATAAATTAAGAGAATTTGCATATTTTATCGAATTGCATAAACAGAACTGAACTGAAGGAAAAGTCACTGCTTCTAGATAAAAATGCAAATCTTGTACGACAAATACGTAGGCGGACAAGTGTGTGTAGACGCAACCAGCAGAAACACAGGCTTTATAAGCGCATGGAGGGTAAGACCAATTGCGTTCGCTAGCACTAATAGGCGGATTTCTTGGTGTTATCTTTCAGCAATCGGTTAAACTCCCATCGGAACAGCAAAAATGAGTAACCACCAACGTTTAGATGATGGTATGAGGTGGCGAATTGTGGGGAGGCTAGAGGCAGGCCAATCGCAAGTCCAGATATGCAAAAAGTTTAATTTACGAAGTAGCATAGTGATTGCAGTACGAAGCAATGGGTGTCTGTTCTGTTCACCGACGAATCCAGTTTGGCTTGAGACGCCGCATGAGAAGGTCGTACGAAAATCGCTTCGACGTTTTGCTTTATAACAGCGGAAGTAATCATTGTACAAGTACGAAATTGCTGTTTCGTGTAGTTTCAAGCTTCAGGATTACGCCAGTACCACATTTATGTCAATACGACAATTGGTTTATTAATTACGAATTTTCTCGTGCTTTCTACATCAATTAGCGAAAGTTGCGCTATTTTCGACGTAAGAGTCAACTTCTCAGCCCCATCGAGAAGCCGTCGGTAGCCACAGTGTCCTGAATTTTATACCTCTGGATAAAGGAACTCATCAGCTTCATTTTGGAATTAGTTTGATCTCAATCTGATAATTAGAAGGAAAATTATGGGCAAATTACTCTTACTGATTAACGAATTTTAGTACATCTACACTTTTCACCATTGGAACGACCGATACAGAAAGCTGTAGCAGCGGATGACTCATCAAGGAGAATCCCAATTTTAGGTAGAATTTTATGTAGTGGGCATTTTTAAGATACCCGCTAATTAATGAACTAATTATCCAATCGTTCTAGGATCAACTGCATCGTTTATCTAGCATCCTTGCTGACATAAGTTTCAAAATTTGGAAGAAATCCGTCAATTAGTTCTAAAATTACATCTTTTTCGTGAATTAATTTGTCTTAGTGTAGTTTTGTTGACATAGTGCAGTGCTGGTGTGTGTGTTTATCATCTAAAATACCTTTGGACTGCCTTTTAATCAACGTGTAGATGAAAAACAGGGAAACCTAGCAGCCAAGTATGCCTGACGCGAATACTTCCGTTCAAGATAACCGAGTAGATCTAAGCACCCTCGCCACTTCGTCAACATACGAATACGAGGACAAGATCTCCATTCTGCAGAAGTAAGGTGTCGTTATAGCGACTGCATTTAATAAAGGCGGCAGACACCTACTTCCATTGGACTTAAGATTTCGCCTTCTGAGCATATTAAACACGTTCTATACTCTAGCTCTACAAGGACCTACATACTAAGCCTCACCACCAGCAGTGAACGCAGAGACTAACACACCTACAAGCCCAGTGGTGGATCCTGAGACTAACACACCCAAAACTCCAAGTTCAGAAGAACTCACGTGCACAGATTACCAGACCTCGCTACACAAGAAATCCTTCGCGGACGCCCTTCGACTGCCCAGACAGGCAAGTCTTCTAATTCTACCAACGGGCAACCAAAAACAGGCGGACCTGCGGAAAGAATTACAAAATAAAGTTCCGTTTAGAAGTTTGGAGGTCTCAGTGAACAGAATTTCAAGCACCACAAAGGGGGTATAGAAGTCTTCTGCAAATCAAAAGACGATGTCTGCAGACTCGAGCAACATATCCGACAGGCTGAGGTCCAGGCGGAAGTTAAGCAAAGACAGAGACGGAAACCCCGCTGCGTCATTCGCAATATCTCCGACAGAATCGAACCAGGGGACATCATTACCGAACTTGCAACAGGCACCAATGCCCCCGCACATAAATTCAAGGCCCTCTTCCTCCTCAAAGAGCGATGGCCAAGTCAGGTCAAATGGGTGGTTGAATGCGAACCAGATAACTTCACAGCAGCAATTCATGTCCGAAGAATCTTTACAGACTGGAACGCCCATCCCATCGCAGAATACATGGGAATCAAGAGATGCTTCCGTTGCCAACATTTGGGACATATACAAGATTACTGCAAAAGCAGTAACATCTATTGTTCCTACTGTGCAGGCAACCACAGCGTACGGGAATGTCGGGCACAACAACCAACCTGCATCAACTGCAGTGACGCCAACCATCGATTCGGCACAAAACACAATTTTGCTCACCCAGCCTATCTCCCATCGTGCCTAGAATACCTACGTCTGGCCCAGATCATACATAACAACACGGACAACTAACTCATCAAATCTGGTCCCAACGCCTGAGATGGAACGCACGATTAATTTCAGGCACAGAGATACAGGAAATATCATCCACTGTTTACAAATCAATTTGCAGAAAGCCCGTGCGGCAATAGCTCAGGCCAGAGTATACGCCATCGCCAACAACATTGACTTCCTCTTTATCCAGGAACCCTATACTAGAAGCAGAAAAGTAACAGGCGTTCCTCTCAGCTGGAACATCTTTCAGACCGCAGACCCTACAAGCCCACCACGAGCAGCTATAATATGCTGCAATTCCAATTGGTGCCCATCAATTATCAAAGCTGATCCAGATCATGTTGCCATACTGCTACAGAGAGAAGGCCTATCGGTTTCCATGACCTCCATTTATTCAAGCCCCACAGACTCCCTGAATGCAACCATCAACTTTCTAGAGCACATCTCCCGCATAACCGACAAGCATCGACTGTTAATCTCTGGTGACTTCAATTCCCATAATACTATCTGGGGGTATTCATCCACAGACCAGAAAGGCCAACACCTAGAGGACTACATCTCCTCAAGAAATCTAGTAGTTCACAATACCGTACATGCACCCCTCTTGTTTGATCGCATCTTTGCTAAAGGATGGCCAGATATCACGTTGTCTACCTCACTAACGGCACCACTGATCCAAAATTGGACAGTTCAAGACGACACTAGCCTGTCACACCATAGATATATAACCTTCGATATATACCAAAATACTACCGTAAATATCATAAAGCGCTACAAACTTCCGGGAAGGAAACGCCAGGCTTTAAGCAAGAAATTTCACTCAGTACTTAGTACACACAAAGCTTATCTCCAAGCAGCCTCGTCTCCCGAAGACCTCGAACTCTTCACGGATACTCTAATAACGTCATTACAAGAAACATGCAATGAACTCCTTCCACAGCGCAATGTAAATAAAATTCAGACACTGAGCTGGTGAAACGGATCCTTACGCACCCAACAAAAAAGTGCAGAGCACTAAGGAGAAAGCTGAAACAGGAAAGTCGTCATGAGATACCATCAAACACGATCCAGATATTCCAAAAAGAAAGGGCCAAGTATAAGCGAATGATCCTGAATGCAAAGAATAACAGCTGGCGGCAGTTCTGCACGGACAACAGGGAGTCTATGGGGTCCACCACAAGATAGCTACTGACATGATTTTTAAACCTATGCAATTACACTTACAACAAGAGCCACAATAAGACACCAACGTACCAACAACTACAATAAACAGCATTTTGGATGTAGTCTTTCCCGAGGATGACGCAAATACGGACTCACCTGCACATGCCATCACAAGAAGCATGACTACAACCTCCTGAACTCCAGAGGATTCAGATTTCACATTAGGAGAACTCCAGCACATCGTGCGTTACTTGCCAAAGAAGAGAGCACCGGGCCCCGATGGTGTGGATTACATTATCATCAGGGTGGTCATCCATTCAAATCCAGACCTCATCCTAAGCTACTTTCACAAGCTGCTAAAGGCAGGGCTATTCCCACGTGCATTCAAGATCGGACAAGTAGTCCTGTTTCTCAAAAAGAATATGGATCCAGCTGAAGCCAACTCATATCGGCCCATATGCTTGCTCTCAGCTCTAGGGAAAGTCTTTGAGCGCCTTATAGTCAACAGGCTAAAACACCATCTGCATAAGACTAACCACCTAAGCAATCGTCAGTATGGTTTTAGGCCAGGCCGCTCGACCCTCCACATCCTCTCTGACATCCAAGATAATATCTTAAGCAATCGTAATAACGGATTTCACACGGCCTTCATAAGTATCGATCTGCAGAACGCATTTGATACCTTATGGTGGCCAGCCATCCTGGCAGCTTTAAAAGAGGCCAACTGCCCGTCTAACATATTCCATATTCTCAAAAGCTATCTGACCGACTGTCATCTAATGGTCCTGCATAATGATGAATCAATCCATAAGAAACAGACCAGAGGTTGCCCGCAAGGGTCATGCGCCGGCCCTGACCTGTGGAATCTAACTTTTAATAAAGTGCTCTGTGCTCCATGGCCACAACATACACATGTGTATGCATACGCAGATGACGCGGCTTTCATAGTCAAAGGTAATACAAGAGAAGAACTACCGAGACACTCAAACGAGGTATTCCACCTTCTGCATACACTATGCCACTCTCTAAAATTGAGGATCTCTGAGTCAAAATCCTCCTCATCCCGAAAAAGGGAGGGTCATTAGCACGAAGACCCACTATCTCCATCAATGGCTCACGCATCAAGATCACCAATGAACTTAAATATCTAGGCCTAACTTTTGATGCAAAAATGAACTGGATTGCACACATCCTGGCTATCAAACAACGCACTGCAGCCACAGCTAGAACTATGAGACAAATCCAAGGATATAAATGTGGCTTAAACCCACATATAAGAAAAATTTTATATCTGGCGGTTCTGGAAAAAAAGTTACATACTGTGCAGCGGTCTGGGCATCTCCGATACTTGGCCGCAAAGTTAAACACCTACTCAGTATTCAAAGACCGTACTTACTCAACATCACTAAAGCGTATCGCACAACTCCTACTAATGCGATCTGTATAATGGCAGGCTTATTGCCTCTACACATCTGTGTCGAAATGGAAGCTGCTAGACAGCGTGTCAAGTTACTGCACAAAATAGCATCCTATGAGGACAACATCTTCTCACCAGATAATTATGAATTACCTCTCTCCCATTTGGACTTTCATCCGCCACTGCAAGGCACAACTACGTGGATCAAGCTTAGACATGGCCATCCGCTCCCAGATTCCGTTCAAGACATCTATACGGATGGCTCGAAGATCGACGATAATGTAGGTAGCGCATTTGTTTCCACAATTAGCAACAACGTAGTCCACGCTTGGGAAGGACACCTCCATAAGAACAACAGTGTCTTCCAGGCGGAAGCTGTCGCAATAGCCCAAGCCATAAAACACTGCAAGACCAGCACTAGGGTCACTACTACCATCAAGACCGACAGTCTGTCAGTCCTTCATGCCCTAAAAAATTCCAAACACCCATCTCCCATCATAATGGAAATCCAAAAGGAATCAAGGGACCTAAGATCCTCAAACATTCAACTCGAGTGGGTCAAAGTGCAAGATGGAAATGACGGGAATGAGCTAGCGGACAGATTAGCAAAGGAGGCAGCAGAAGGTAATGAGGCAACCGCAATCTCCATCAAATGGCCCATCTCCCATCTAGTACGGAATCTCCAACAAATATCGAAATCCAAATGGCAGATAGAATGGGACACGAGTGAAAAGGGTAGGCGAACCTACTATCACATCCCCAAAGTAGATCTGAAACGTCTAGTTATACAATCTCAACTGGTACGATATGTTTCGGGCCATGGTCCATTCCCGGTCTACTTTAACAAATATGCTATCATGGATACGAACACTTGCACATGTGGGGCAACTGGCTCCCCAGAGCATTATCTAACTCAATGCCCACTTACGAGTGATTACAATATTAAAATGCCAACTACGAACCTGCAAGCATTTCACAAATTTATGATACAACATAAGCATTTAACTCACAAAATATGCAAAATGATGGATGTTCTGGCAAGACTAGGCACGGATCTTTGCCAAGTTGCATAACACGTTTATCAATAACATCCAATAAATAAGCGTCCACGAACAGGTGCAACAATGAGTATATAGCAATAAATAAAACACAACAAGTATTTTAATAACAGATCCTTAGTAATATGTACCAGTTTCTAATATTCATTAATGTTCAGCATTATGTACCAAGAAATGAACTATTCTTAATCAAGCGTCCTATGAACAAGTGCACAACAATATGCATAAAGTATTATTATAATTAGCAGGTGTACACCTTAAAATCTTTAATCTCCAGCTATGCGTACCAAGTACTGCGTAATGAGTCCAGTAATGTGTACCAAGGAATGAACTATGCTTACATAAATATCCACCGAACAAAGTCACAAGTGTGTGTAAGCACTACCAACAGATGCAACAATACGAATAATACACTAATATAATGTGCCAACAGGTGCAGCAAGGTATATGTAGCATTTGTTTTAATCTTTAGTAATATGTGTTAAATATTCAATAATGTTCTCAACAATGTGTACCAAAGAATGTACTACGCTTGAATAAGAGTTCAACTAACAGGTGCACAACAATGTGCATACAGCATTAACTTAAATTACCAAGCGCACATTTTCAAATCTCCAGCGATGTGTACCAAGTATTCAATCCAGTAACGTGTACTAAGGAATGTGCTATGCTTCCGTAAGCATCCAATAACCAGGTGCACAACAAAGTATATACAGGACTTTACTAAAATCTAGCAAGTGTATAAATTTAAATTCACAGATAGGCGTATGCATAAAATAAGTCTCCAAACGAATAGGTGAACATATCTGTGTAAATAGCATAATTAATAATGAAGCAAGCGTTCAATTTCATATCCTCAGCAACGTGCACCAAACATTAAGCAATGTGTTAAATAATATATAAAAATTATAATTAAGCAAGTGTTTACTTTCAGTCTCAAGTAATGTGCACTAAGCATTTAATAATATTTTCAGTAAGGTATAGTAATTATGATTAAGCAAGTGTTTATTTTCAAATCCTCAGTAATGTGTGCTAAGCATTCGGAAATGTGTTCATTAATGTGTACCAAGTTATGAAACTCTTAAATAATAATGTGTATCTTAAATTATGAGTAACTAAATGTAAATGTGTACCAATGTTTCAATCCCAAGTAATGTGTACTAAGCATTCGGCGATGCGTTCAGTAATGTCAGTGGCGTAGCAGAGGTTTCTGCCGCCCGGGGCAGATAGTAAATTTGCCGCCCCTTCCTGCTACAAAATAGGATATTATTATAAAAATGAAATTTTCTAGTGCAAAGAATGTATTAAGCTGCGAAGAGAATTTTATTTTCTCCAAAATTTGAAACTCTTACAAACTCGGAAAAAAAATTAATTACGAAAATATGTTTTACATTCTAACATTAACCAATTATTATCTAAAAGTAGTATTATTACTTTGAAAATATTTATTGTTAATTGAAAATATTAATAAATATTATTTAAAACATAATTGACTGTTGAAATATAATAAATATTTTTTTCATTGAATAAAATCATTTTTAACAACTTTCAGAATAAAAAAAATATATTTTAATATAAATAAATGTAGGTAACAATTTATTTAATCTTTTATTGAAAAGAAATAATTGGTAAAAATAATTTTCTTTTTGATTATCTCTTTTGTTATCTATTAGAAAGAGAAATTAACTCCTTTCTTAATTTAAATTTTCAGTTTTCTACTTTTCCTGATCGCAAAATCTCTAATAGCACTATCAGTATCGATTGAATTAGTCATTTCATGCTCAATAGCCAAAACAGCCAGATTAGTCAATCTCAATCTATTCATTGTCGATGGTAAATAATTTTTGATTATCTTCAGTTTATAGAAGCTTTTCTCACAGCTGGCATTGCTTATGGCAATTGTGAGGAATATTCGAAGCAATATTATTATATTAGGCAGGGAAACTTCCAGCTTAAATTTCACAATAAACTTTAACACATCCAGCGGGCTTGAATTCATTAATTTATTTTTATTGCCCGTAGCATCAACAAAAGTCTTTAGCCGCATGCGTTCGAGCTTGAAATCTTCTTTGTCAATGTCATGAGATACGTGTTCTAGATTGAAATCCTGGTCTTCAACATCCAGTAGTTTCGATGGTGTAAGAAAAGCAAATTTGTTTGACAAATTCCATAGCTGTTGAAACCTCTCATGAATTTCTGCAGTTATCGTATCCAGCGATAAAAACAACTTTCTTCTCAACTCATTTTCGTGGGACAAAGCTGCATCTTTACTTCCGTCGTCAAAAATTTGCTTCCTCCTTATTCGTCTGGGCGGTTCCATTAAAATGCCAAGATCTTCACACTCATAGCACCCTCTACCAATTTATTTCGTTTCTCTGTGAGCAGTGCCTGCAAAGCAATTATTTTTTTGGCACACTGATGCACGTTGAATCCCTGCGTTTGTAAATAAATTTGGGCTTCATTCACCTCATGCATCACAGGTTTCCACAGGCCCAAAAAAACATAAAAAAGAAAATGATTCCATTGCGACTAACAAAGTTCCTGCGCTAAAGTTTTCGCATGCCTCTGTCAATTTTTCTAGAGCAGTCAAAATAAGCTTATAGTGGTTCCATGCCATATCTACTGCTTCAGCTCTTGCGCTCCATCGTGTATCCTGAATTATGTTTAATGTTTTACCTGTAGCAGCAATTTGAACGTCCCATCGGTGTGTTGACATGGAAAAGAATGCATAACAACGTTCTAAAGTGCCGAAGAAAGTTACAGGATTGGTTTCGATAGAAGCAGCATGTAAACAAACTAGGTTTAGGGAATGGTTTGAACAAGGTACAAATTCGGCATTAGGATTTATGTCTTTGAGTATTTGTTGCACTCCTGTATGCTTTCCAGCCATGACAACAGCATTATCATATGTTTGACCTCTGCAGTCCATTATATCAAGACCATCAGCTTCAAGCTTACTTAAAATCATGTCAGAAATAGCTTCAGCAGTTTTATTTTTTGTTTCAATGAAATCTATAAAAGATTTCACCACTTCTTCTACTTTCTGATTTTCAATCTTTACATATCGAACAACTTGGCTTGTTTGATCGTTATGTGAAATATCTGTAGTGCTATCAAATATAATAGAATAATATTTGGCTTTTTGTACTTGGCAGATAATTTGTTGGCGAACTTTATCTTTTAAAATTCCAATAAACTCATTTTGAATTTGCGGTCACATATACGTGACTGAATGTTTTAAACCCATTTTTGTGCGCACAAGGTGTTCTCGGAGTACTGGATCGTACTTTGCAAGGAGATGCACCAGTTCTAAGAGTTGCCTCTGTTTGCGATAGTATTGTCTTCTCTGTGGCCACGAAAAGCCAAATTCTGTTTCGCTAGGAATTTAATTACATCAAACATTCTAATAAGAATTTCTTCCCACTTTTTTGTTTCCTTTGCCACAACATATTGTTTTTTTTCTATCAATAGTCTGTCGTTTTTGAAGTCTGGTTTGTAACTCCTTCCATTTGCAAAAATTTTGGTTGTGTTGAGCACTTGATTCGTGGTTGGCTACTTTGGGATTTAGTTTCTGCCAGTTTTAAATCCATTAGATGAGGAAAATTTTGATTCACTCGGTGTGTTTGTGGGACCAAACAAACGACAACAAAAGCAAAATAATAATGCTTTAAAAGGAGAATAAGTCATCCAAGAATGTAACACTTTTTCTCCATTAGTTAATGTGCGATAAAACCATTCTCGCGTTAGACGCCTCGTAACTCCATTCGGTGTAGTATGATTCGTGTCTGATTGTAACATTGTTGACACTTTAGTGAAATTAGTGTTCATGTGCTGTACAACCTCCGGACCTCGCTGCACAAGTAGCAATCTCATGTTTTCATTTATATGTTCAGGCCATTTTCCATCATCATCTAAATCCCTGTACTGCGTAGAAGCCGATGTCAGTGCTTCATCAGTCTCACTCTCAGAGTTATCAGTAACTATATTTGAACATACCGATACAAGTTCAAATTTAGTAGGCGTTGTTGGAATTTGATTGGATGCTGCAACCTTCGCATTTACAACAGGAGCCTGTGAATCTGACAAACTCGAAGAACAAAATGCAGGTACCCGAACATCAGTGTAACGTTCTAGCGCTACTTCAGCTTTTTGCTTTTCAACAGCATCAGCAATATTATCGGAAGAATTGACCTCCGAAGTGAAGGAGTCTCGCTTTTTGGAAATAGGAACTTTCACGTATTTTAGGATAGCCTCTTCATTTTTTTTATTATTTTCTTCCTTGGCTTTTTTTTTATTTCGATACGAAGCCCCCCTTCTCTTACTCTTTTCATTTTTAGATGCTATAACAAGAAAAATTAAATTATTATTATGATCCGATCGTTGCTATTAATATTATTCATTATTAATGTAAATATTTAGGTTTCCTTGATCTTAAGAAAAAGTTACAAAAAAGTGTATTATAATTCTTTATACATAAGTATCTCGAGTGAACACTTACAGCATATATTCATTGCTCTATCATTTATTTGTAATAATAAAATAAGAGAACAATTTTCACAAAAAGGCTAAAAATACTGTTGTTAATCTAAACACACTGTAGTTATTATATAGCAGGGCTATCCAACTGGCGGCCCGCCAAATTATTTTTTTGGCCAGCTAGTACATTTTACTATGAATAAATTTATGTTACTAAATTACTATTACTAATATTAAATTTATTTTACTATCCGAAAATTTAAATCTAATTTGTATTTAATGTAAGTACTATTTAGTTTGCGTAACTTCACTTAACCTGGCTGAATACAGCAGCAATCCGTTTAACGTCTGGTGATGGTTGGCTTAACGTTGACGCCACATATTATATTTGTGGTTGGTTGTTGGTTATTTATGGTGGGCGCACGTGATGCGCCCACTACACTGCGCTATTTGGTTGATTTATGCAATCGTGCGAGTGCAGTCTTGTCTAGAATTTGTTGAGGGGTGACTGTGTTATAATATTATTAACTTAATTTCATATTTATTTATTAATTAAAACAATTATTGAATATGAATGCTACTAATAAAAGAAAAATAGCCCTCGAAAATCAAGAATTTCGAGATCGCTGGGAGATAGAATATTTATTTATTCTGAACAAGAATGGGTAAACCACAGTGTTTGAAATGTTTACAAATCATAGCTGTGTGTAAAGAATATAACTTGAAGCGCCATTATCTTTCCATGCATGAAAAAAAGTGTCATTCGTATACGCGAGACATGAAAATACCACTAGTGAAAAAAATGAAAAAGCAGCTGGATCATCAAAAAATTTATTTTAATCAAAAACCAAAATTTCAAGAAGCATCTGTAGCTGCATCGTTCAAAGTTTGTTTAGAAATAGTACAGGCAAGGAAGCCATTTTTGGATGGAGAATTAATTAAAAAATGTGATATAAAAATGGCTCAAGCATTTAATGACAACGAAATGGAAAGAAAATTTCAAACAGTATCACTTTCCCACCAGACTGTAAGCCAACGTGTAAACGAGATTAGCATGCATGTCACTAATAAATTAAAATAATGTAAAGCATTTTTGATAAAAAAAGTATTCATACTGCAATAATACTATAAGTATGTAATCATACAAAAAACAAAAGTTAAACTTTGTGTTGTAACATACATAAGAGAAAAGCTGAAACTAACTGCCATAGCTTACAAAACGGTTGATGATCAACTTTCATTAGCTTTCGTAAATATATCCAAAAAATTCAATAAGGAAATTATTTATGAGAAAAGTTTTGTAACATGAATAGAAGTTTCTTAAATCTTTTTTTTATTTTATTATAGTTTTAAAACAAGCGCAACACGTATTAAATATATACAATGAATTCATAAATTTGTTTAATGTGAATTAATAACTTAAAAATTTACTCTAAAATGTTTGAAAAATAAAGAAATATATTGTTGAAGCATAATTTTCGCTTAATTTGGATACGAATATGATTACACACAAATAAATTTAAGTAAAAATAAATTTCGGTTATTTTAAGATTTAAAACAACTCTTAGCAATTTTCAGATTTTTTTACACTTGAAGGAAGACATCAGTTAACTCATTTTTTTAACCAATATTTTACAAAAAATAGATGCTTGAACTTTTTAAACTTAAAAATTGTGTTCAGGCGATATTTATTACTTAAAAAGGATTATTTAAATTTATGTTTTAAAATACTTTCTTCTACTTTTTAAAATCGGAAATTCTTTGATCAAAGTTTCAAAATTAATTTCGCAAAATAAACCTGCTTTCATATTTAACGGAAGCAATGCATCCACTTTACGTATCCGTCTCTCTCCTCTCTTTCATTGGGTACCTTATTTCTTTACCATTTAAACGTCGTTTCAGTTTTACAATCATTCTCAATAATCAATCCAATTATATCACAATACACAAAATAATATGCAGAAAAAGTATTATTTCTGAAATAAAATTTTGTTGATTTTTCAGTGCTTATATTTATTCAAACATAAGAGTTAAATAAATACAAGCGTAACAATTGTTTGATTCGAATTAGTAAGATTCCCTTAGAATTTTTTTTAAAACCTAGTTTATAAACTAAAAATTAAAAATGGAAGATTACATACGCAAGTGTCCATTCAGAGCTAAAAACACGTTCAAATGTTACTCTTTAGTACAACAGTTATTTAATTATTATAACCATTGTATTCATTAATCAATAAATCTCAAAAAGCGAGATTCAGAAAATACTGGCAATATGATGAATTTAGAAAGGTAAAAACATTAGATATTTTAAAAATTAAATTATTTCAGACTACAATATAAGTATTAAAAAACTTATATGAAAAAGAATGGCAATTAACTCCAATATACTTTCTCTACATATTATACTATACTGTATATTTCATTGTTAAATGATTTAAAAGATTTAAGAAGACTTACCTGAAATTTTAGAATGAGTTCTCTGATTTTGCTAAAAATAAATACGGCTAGTAGAAGGCAGATGTAAATGCAAAGCTTTGCCAGGCTTTCAACAGAAAACAGAATCACTTTTTTCTTGCACCACGTTTAATTTTTGCACTACGTTACTTCCCAAGTCTTCTCTTTCGGGAAACATCTGGACGATAACAGTTTACAGCGACATCAAACTATCTTTACAAGATTTACAGTATCTAATTTATTGCTGTCTTCCGCTAGCATGTATTTCTTCTCAGAATTAATTCTTCCTGTTTATTCAGATCCCCTACATCCTTTGTGTAGGGGTATCGTCCGCATTCGTTATTCATTAAGCAATTGGCCATCTCTGATACCCCTCCCCCTTCGTTCACATTCCCAGCAGAAAAGAAAATATACCTAACAAAGAAATCTGCTTTTCTTTCATCTTACCTACTAATAGGTTGATACTCAAAAACGAAATCCCTCTCTTACCTCCCCAAATGCACACACTGCGTGTACTCAAAAAGCATCCTGTAACATCTGTTGTTTAATATAAAAAATGTCGTAAAAGTAAAATTTTTTCTGTGTTTGATAGTTGCTTTTTAAAGACAATTTTAAAACACTAACACTATAAGAATTTAACTAACTGAGCTCTTGTCGGAAAGAACAATTATTGTTTATTTATTTTGATGATTTAGTTCAGTTTAAAAAAGAAGAAAAAAATTGTTCCTCCCTAGTGTATATGCTTGATTTGGAAGATATTTTCTTACCACTTAATGACGTGTCTTTCGCCATCAAGACGTTATGCTTCAGTACAGCCACATATTTTATTTTGGTTTTAAGTCTACCCGCAGTGCATCCAAAAAATGGAAAGCAATAAATACTGACACTCTACGAATTTTCGCAACCTCGAGTAAGAGATCGATCCTCGAGTAAGAGAGTCGATCCT
Organism: Stegodyphus mimosarum; assembly: GCA_000611955.2. Classification (NCBI taxonomy): domain Eukaryota; kingdom Metazoa; phylum Arthropoda; class Arachnida; order Araneae; family Eresidae; genus Stegodyphus; species Stegodyphus mimosarum. Next base: position 439,406 of record KK116356.1, read on the forward strand.
CGAGGATCAATTACAGATCGTGATCTCATCGACATTTTAAATATGGTATGTCCTAGATGCAACGGATTTTTGAAGGATAGTCATTCAGTGGAGAGTGAATTTAAAGATATGCTTAAAATAAGCTACGCAGTGCCATTTCGCTCTTTTTCTAATGGAAAAAGGGATAGAATCTAGAAAGTACGAATGACAGAGTAAACACAAATGAAAACGTTAAATACGGATACTTACATGGGATGACTCCTTTAACAGCTAAAGCATGGTAGTTGCCGCACTGCGTATTATTGCGAATGTTTTCGGCTTCAGTGTTTCGCGGAGTTGAATTTCCTCTAATCTCCTTAGTATTTATTCAACGATAGGGAATTTTCCGCCCCTAGTAAAGTGCCGCCCGGGGCAAATGCCATCTTTGCCCCCCTCGCTACGCCACTGAGTAATGTATAGTAATTATAATTAAGCAAGTTCTTATTTTCAAATCCTCAGTATTGTGTACTAAGCATTCAGTATCCTCAGTATTGTGTACTAAGTTCTATAAATGTAAATGTGTACCAATGTTTCAATCCCAAGTAATGTGTACTAAACATTCGGCAATGTGTTCAGTAAAGTATAGTAATTATAATTAAGCAAGTTCTTATTTTCAAATCATCAGTATTGTGTACTAAGCATTCAGCAATGTGTACTTACCCAAAAGGTTCCTTTAGATAAGGGTGGACGTGGCGCTATACCAATTAACCAATATGGTAGAGGGGTGGTGCCCACGTCCTCCGTCACTCACTCACCGACGAGTCCCATTTTAGCCTAAACAGAGATCCCCGCCTTACTTTCATATGGAGAGAGCCAGGGACCCGCTACCTACCCTCCAATGTCCGCGAAATCAACAATAATGGCGTTGGCGGTATAATGGTCTGCGCAGGCATCATGTTCGATGGCCGAGCCTCTGCACGTCTTTGAAAGAGGCTCTGTGACGGGTGTAAGGTATAGGGATGAGGGTTTGGAGTCGTACGTTCGCCTTTTCCGGGGTGCAACGGGCCCCGAATTCATCTTACTGGACGATAACGCGAGACCACACAAAGCTCTTCTGTTCGACGTATTTCTCGAGAATGAGGATATTCGCCGGAAGGATTGGCCAGCCAGGTCTCGAGACCTCAACCCTATAGAGAATGTCTGGGACGCTCTGAGGAGGGCAATTGCAGCTCGCAACCATCTCCAAGAACCATCGAGGAACTGAAAACAGCCTTGCTGAATAAGTGGGACCAATTGCCACAGGCACTGATAAACTGTCTTGTTTCTAGTATGCATCACGCTGCGAGGCCTGTATGGCTGTAACAGGGGACCATACCTTCTATTAATCTTTTTCTTTTGTGTCTTCTGCAACCGCTATTTCATACCTTCACACTCCCATGAGTGTTACACACGAACATGTGTGTCTATTATAACTATTGTATATTTATTTTGTTTCTATTATATCAACCTATGTTCACACCAAATTTTATTAAAATCTGTCCAGTAGTTCTGGAGATCGTAGATCGAATATGAAAATTATTTTAATTTATTTCACCAGTGTATAATACAGGTCGATAGTATTTCGTGCCAAAAATTTGAAAAGTTCAACAACGCTTTTAGTGAATCGACGCAAATTGCCAAAACGTAATTAATAGTCCTTCTGGAAAAATTACTCCTTTGGACTAATAATTCCATCACTATTTATTTTAATTCTATAAATAAGAAGTTCATTTTTTCATCTGAATAGTATTTAATAGTGATATACTGAATTTCTTATTCGAAAACAAAGCATTTAACATTTTCTATGAGCTACTTGGAGCAGTGTATGGAACTGAATTGCTTTCTGATAATTTCTATATCGATTTTCTATAAATGTGTTAAGGAAGTTTCACTTTTATTTTACTTTTTATTTTTTGTGAAACCAGAGTTTATTTCTTTCTTAATGAGTACAGTTTATGCAATATGCTTCTTTTTAGTGCCCTACATTATCAAGTGCTTATAGATATTATGCGCTAACTTACATATTTTTTAGATGAAACAGATTTTCTGTTCATTAGGAATATGAATTTTGAAAGAAACATAAATTGTTGAGATGCTTCAGACTATGATTATCGTTGGGCAACTGGGAAATGTGTAACCAATACACACATCAGCTTGTGAAAAATTGAATCATAACTCCTGACAGTGATCATGACTCGATCAACATAACTTCTCTAACCACTATACCTTCTGATTCGCCCACTAGATTACTTGGCGCAGTTACTGGATCTTTGTAAATGATTCTGGTGTGGGATATCTTTAATTTTTATTTCTTTGAGTGAGTTGTTAAGGCTTTCGGCGCTTAGCTGGTTAATTGAAATTCTGGTTCTCGGTGTTATATAATTTTGCTTCCTTCAAATGTTCCTTCAAATCTTCCTACAAATTTGTAGATTCGGCAAATACGTAATAAAGTAATCGCAAAACTTGTGGTTCTTTATTGTTCTGGACATGTTTCGAAACTTTTATAATTTGTGTTGGCTTTTTAGGTGCATCTGGGTATTTTTGTGAAACGAATACTGGATGCATAACATGCCTCTTTACAAATTTTATTGAGTAAAATGTATATTATTTTCAAGAGTTTTCCTACGGGAAATTTAAGTTTATTGCTAAGATAAATATTGCACTCTCTGTATAATAATACAACTTAATATACTTCTAAATACTTGATGAATTTTAACAATAGATACACTATTCATGATTATGATAAAATTCATGTATTTATTTTAAGGTTACATATAGCGGAAAAAATAAGTAATATTTTTGTAAGCATTTACTTACTATTGAGATTATCATAAAATTACATACTTTTTTAAAAAATGACCGCAAACATAAGAATTATTTTTATTGCAGCTTTGAGTACAATTTAATTAGCTTTTCTGTCTTTTCTAGTGTACGAATATGTTAATAATTTTCGTAAAAGTAATTAAGTGTTTTAACTTAAAGCACTTTAAAACAAATAACGCTTTATTGTTGAATTTTTCCGAATAAATTAAGGAAATGAATTTACACACTGTCTTGTTATTATGTGGAGACTTATAGTTGTTAGCTGGTCTTAACTAGAAGATAATATTTCATTACTTGGCAAAACTACTGGAGTACCGTCTGGAAACTGTTGAGCCATCTGAAATATGATTTAAAAAAACCAAAAAAAATCGGCTTAGACCCACTGTTTAACTTTGACAAAATGAAAGTATGAAAAAGTGGTTAGTATATAATTACACTTAGAATACATTGGGTATGCATAGTTTCTGTTGTCTTTATTATATTTAAAGTATGCACTAGTAAATCATTTGTTTCTGTCTAAGCACAAAATTGTTATTCCATTTAACCACATAGCATTTGCTTATCAGTATTACTCAAATCGATTGCTGAAACACGTAGCTTGGCAAACACGTGACTGAATTTTACAGCCCCCCAATGTAGCAAAATTATTGTCACTTTTCCTTACACCTGTATTACCAATTTCCAAACAAATTTATGGCTTTAAACTCACGCTTCAATGGAGCCACACTTTCCCCCGGATTTTCTAAACGGTAAAGAATATTAATAATGCTTTAAAACAAATTTTGTAATACGTCTGTGTCTTATTTATTGAAATTTACGCTTTTGAATATGGTCGGAGAAATATGGCATATGATTTATAGAAATCACTTTCAAAAACCATCGTTAAACTGACAAATGATTATAGCTGCAGTTAAACTATAAGCTGTGCTTACATAAACTATTGGCAATACGTATACAGCGTCTCTGGATATTGGGAATTCCGAATTGCATTTCGGTAAGTATTTTGTTTGATAAAGGAAAAATCAAAGATACGTTATTGAAGACATCGTTTCATTTGTCAACAGCTCAGATTTTCCTTTTGTATTTATATGAACTATTTGCTAGGAAAATAAAATTTAAAAGATAATGCAGAGGCTACTTGGAATCTGCATTTTTATGGATACTAAGGATCAAAAGAACCTAAAGAAGTATATTTACTCCTGTAATATTTGCTCGTCTATTTGTGTAATATTAACTTATAAGAAATGCTGAAATGCTACCGCCGGAATCTGAGCCGCCTAGTTAAAATAGAAACATAGAATAGGTTGATTGAATATGTCAGGCAAACATTTTCCGAAATCTATTTTTCTCATCAATTGAACTGTTTACAAACGTAATTTGACTAAATTCGTGACGCAATTTTAAAATAATCAATTTTAACCCAAAAGAGAAAATATCAAGTGCTTTCTTACATCTAAAAAAGATTCAGTGCTCAAAAAATACTAATGTTAATAACAAACTGCATTTTATTGATTTTAAAATAAATTCAAAACATTCTGCATATAGTTCTACATGAGTTCAGTATATTTAAATATATTTATTTTAAATAATAACTTTTAATTTAATGAGTAATATATCTTTAAATTACATATCGATTTCATTTTAATTATCGGTCGTAATGATTCAGGGTTGTAATTAATTTAGCAGTTTCAATGTCGTAATGACTCTATGCAGTATACAGGGAGTCCCAGAATTATTGGGACAAACTTTAATGGGGATAGAGTATATCATAAGGAATTAAATTTGCAGAGCAGCCCGTGGTCGGAGACGTCTTCTTTCGGCGCTAGGTGGCGTTGTTGAGAAGAACATTGGAGGAAACAGACTTGTATTGCCGTAGTCATTTGGACTGTCATCGCCTACAGAGGAGTATGGAACGTTTTACGAACTACGAGCTAGCAGATATGAACCTGATTTACGGATTGGCAGAAGCAAACGCGAGGCGTACTTCATGACAGATGGTGTGTTCAACCATCACAACGCACATTTATGGGCTAGCGAGAATCCCCATGACATGACACAACATGCTGCCCAATACCACTTTTCAAAGCATGTTTAGGCTGATGTAGTACGTGACCTCTTAGTTTGGTCTTACTTTCTATCAGCACCTCTAATATCTCATCTTATCTTTTTGCAAGAGGTGCTAATAAGCTTACTTGACCATGTGCCAAAACATCTCAGATGCCATGTGTGATTTCAACATAATGGGGCACCTCCCTTATGGCAAATGTGTTCGTGAACATCTGAGTTAGGTGTTTGGTCACCAATGCATTTGGTGTAATGGACCGATTCCCTGGCCACCTCGCTCTCCTGATTTAAGCAGCCTGGAATTCTTTCAATGGGGTGCACTGAAAAGTGCTGGGTACGCAAAATCTGTGGATCCAAAAAGGATCTCGTTGCCAGAATCGTCTGGATCGGATACCAAGCAAATTCCAGGTGTATTTGAGTCAGTCCACCAATCTATTGTCCGACGGCGTGACTATCTATGACGGACACTTTGAATACCTTTTATGACATTTTCAGGCATCATTTGCCGCAGCTGATGGGGAAGAAGCTAAAATCTGCACTGTGTTAGAGCTATCTGGGAAACATGAATATTTCGAGTTGAAATGTAGTTGTGTGAAAAACACATTACTGCTGGAATAGCTACATTGGTTTAACTTTATGTTTTGTTGGAATTATATCACGTTAGCTGTTATTATAATAATGCAATACAAATATTCAGCAAGCGGTGGTCACTCTTCCCAAAACGCGACCTAAATCCGTTCGACAGATTTCTATGATCAGAACATACTGAGTCTGCTAGTACGTTGTGTTTCTGTACCATTGGTTGGAGTTACGTTTCTGGGCCACAGTGGTCAAGACGAGTTTCATCTCTTCCATCTAGACAAAAATAAAAATGTGTACTTAACGCACTTAAAACTTTCGCGCCAACTATCACGCATACGTAAGAACTTCAGAAGATCTTCAAGCAGAGCTTAGCAACAAAGACCTTATTTATTAGCAGAAACTGAGGAATATTAATTTCAAAATTTCAAGAAAATCGGCCCATTAGCTTACAAGTTACATTTTTTTCTACTTTTTAATTTTCTTGAACTAAGCAGGATTTTTTTTAACTTCAACATTATAAGTGTGTGAATATTTGTGCAAATAACAATTAAGTGTTTAAATAAGTGTATCAATCAAGTACTTCAGCATTACTAAGTGCACGTGAATTGGATTACTATTTAGATCTCAAGCTCACAGATGAAGCACGAATGAAATAATGCAACACGATTTCTTCGAATAATTGTCCAGTGTGCTAGCTACTCTCTTAAACAGTAACAGAACTCGATAAAGATCACAGTTTAATGTCAATTGCACGCTACCAAAAATTTCCCAGTGCTTTCAAATCCGTGCCTCTAGTGAACTAATTAAAGTTACAACATACAGTGAGAGCCCGTAGTTTGCTTGCAGTTGTTGAACGAAATTTACTAAGCTGCCAATATTTACTATTCACAACGACTCAATGCAGTCCAATTTTAGGTGGTAACTAAAATAGAAGAACTTTTTCTGCCTTAATCTTCCCCGCAAAAAAAAAGGGCAACAGATACCTGACGACACAATCTTATTTAATAACTTCAAAATATCCAGCCTCTTTGCCAGCAACTGCCTGCTTTCAGAATTCGTTTCTGATCTCCAGAATGGCATCAGAATGCCAAGAAATTTCTCACGCGTCAACAACAATGGACGACCTTTCCCAGCCGCCTGCAACAGTTAACCTCTTAAAATGTAACTACATCAAACTGCATAAGGGTCTTTCATTACAGGACAAAATTATAGTCATAGTCATTGAAGCACCTGCTCCATACTTTCAAGACCTTCAACTTGCTCAATTCCATTCATTGCACTAAAAATTTATTGAACTAATTAATACTAGAACTAGAAGAACAAGCCACTATATCACCCACGAGGCACTCAGAGACAATCTCAGAGAAGTAATTTATCCATTACTTATGTTTGCAATCCAGTATTCATCGCAGAATACATCAGATTCTCAGTAGCACCCTGCTAGCCTGGTCCTAAAAAGAAGCACTACTTCCGAACAACAAGAAGATTCCAGCCGCACCAATTCATCAAGCCATCAGTGCAATTTTTCTGCAGAACTACACCAAAAAAGAAGAGATGCAGTTTGCTGCTACAAGAATACCCAATGCCTACCAGTAAACCTGATCTCCTATGCTCAGGCTCTAAAAAAGAAAGTAGACGCACCGACTATCCTTATCTGCCCAAAGAAAAACCTTGAGAGACCACTTTCTGAAAATTTGGAAAAGGTTCTTCCCATTCACAAAATTATAGTGAAAATCAAAAATATTTTACCCTTACAAAAAGGAGGAACAGCAGTGACCTGCGAGTCAGAACGGGATATTAACGAACTTTCACGTACCCTGCAAGCATTTGAACCAGTAATTAGCAATATTGATGTAAAACGCCTCTCGTTGAGGTCCCCGAAAATCATCATTGACAAAATCCCGGAACATATTTCAGAATCCAGCATCACCGAAGAAATCAGCTCCATCCTAGAACTGGATCCAGAAGACATAACCCCCAAATTCCGCCTCAGTGATAAAACTCTTAATTTTTTTAGGTGGGTGTTCGAATGCACTAAAAAGCATTTCACAAATGTATTCAAACAAAATCCTTCTCATGAGGTGGAGCACCCATACAATCAAAGAATTCACTGGAATCCGCAGATGCTTCATCTGCCAAGACTTTTCACACCAGCAAAAACATTTCCCTAATAATAATTACTGTCCTTTTTGCAGCGCAAAGCATCCCACCAGAGAGTACAAAGCAGAATACCCGTCTTGCATCAACTGCGAATTAAACAACAGTATCAACAAGTCCCGCTTCGAAGTCGACCATTCAGCATACTCCCAAACTTGCCCCAGTTATCAGAAAGAGTTAATCAAAATTAAAGCAAGAAAAAAGTATGAATAATCTATATGCACTTCAAGTCAGTAAAAACGAATCAATTGTATGGAAATTCCATAAGCAACAAGAACCCATCCAAATTGCCCAAATAAACCTCCAAAGAGCGCAAGCAGCGAATTCTAAATTATAAATTTTCCTTTCTGAAAACAAAAAAGACATTCTTCTGATCCAAGAGCCGTATTGCGTAAAAGGGAGAGTAGGAGCACTGCCAACTAGCTGGAATATCTTCCAGCACCATGACAAAAATGAAACTTCGGTAAGAGCAGCAATAATCTGCCAAAACAAAAACTGGTCTCCAGTCTTTACTCATCCAGAGACATTGTAACAATAGCTCTCAATTTAGAAAATGAACAGATACTATTTACATCATTCTATTCCTCTCCATCTGAAGAAATAACAGATAACTTGAACATCCGTACAAAACTCAATATATCCAGAACTGGACAGTCCACGTCGAAGAGGATATCTAGACTGATTTCATACGAAATCTCTTCTCGGTTCAATACGAAGACTACCAAAAGATTCCAAATTACCCAATCAAGAGCACGAAAATTCATCAAGTCCATTACACATGCTATTCAAGAAATCGACAATAAATTGCTCAGAAAACAAAGCACATTTAGATAACATAGTTACAAAACTGCAAAACACAATTCAAAAGCACTGTGAAAGCTCATTCAAGATGAAATGTTCAAGCGACATCAAACGCGTCAATTGGTGGAACAGCGCACTCAGGTGTGAGAGAAACAAGACTAGAGCGTGAAAAAGAAAGATGAAAAAGGCGAGAACTGAGGAGGAAAAGAAGATAGCTCACGAGTTGTATGCAAAACTAAGAGCTATGTACAAAAGAGAGATTCATAATACAAAATTAAGTGCTGGAGGAAGTATTTAACCAACAACAAAACTTTGTACGGACCAATGTACAAAATATGTACCAGCAAAGCCTTCCAACCATGTCAAATTGTTATCCCAAACTCCATCAATGAAAACAATTCACAGGAAGATGCAACAACCGAAAGCATCAAGAAAATAATGGATGCTGTATTCCTTCATGATTCCCTCCAGAAACACTCCAGAAACAAGTAACGGCATTCCATTCTCTTCCTTTGAAATTTCATAATAATTAAGATTCTACCAAACAAAAAAGCACCTGGGCCGGACGGGATCCATAATCAACTCATCAAGATCCTGCACAAGAACTTTCCCCATCTACTTCCCAGCCTAATGAATAAATATCTAGAAACAGACATCTTTCCAACAAATTTCAAAATTGGCCCGATAGTTCTTTTTAATAAAAGTGAGCAGAATGCATCGAACCCAAGTTGATGTCGTCCAATAAACCTTCTTCCTGCAATAGGGAAAGTACTTGAGAGAGCCCTAGCGAACCGTCTCAGGCAGCATATAAGGAAATCCAACACAGCAAGCCCATACCAGTTCGGGCTCTCTCTGAATATGAGCACTGTATATGCAATCAATGATGTTCTAGAGCAAATAAGAGGAAATAAAATAAAGAATTTCACTCGGCCGTACTGTGCCTAGACCTCCACAAAGCCTTCGATTCCCTCAGGTAACCGGAGGTTCTAGGCACACTGAAAGACATGAACTGCCCAAAAACATTTACAAAATCTTTCAAGATTACTTCACAAACAGACGAAGCGTCATTATAAGAAACAACCGTACAGTTGAAAAAGTACAAGTCAGAGGCTGCCCGCAGGGCTCATGCCTAAGTGCAGATTTTTGGAACCTGACATTTGAGAAAGTCATAAAGCAAAAATGGCCCCAACACTCAAAATGCACCTCTTTTGCGGACGATGTGGCTTTCGTCGTGAGCGGTAACTCCAGAGACGAGTTACAACGAAATGTAAACAACACATTAGAAATTTTATACTCTCTTGCAAAGAACAAAATCTAATAATTTCGCAAGAAAAGTCACTTGCCTTAATTATCTGCAAACTCTCACAAAAGATAACAAGACTTCCAACATTCGAAATAGATATAATTAAAATAAAAATAGTTAACTCCCTGAAACACCTGGATGTCATCATTGACAAAAAAACTCAACTTTATAGACCATTCAGACTACGTCAAAAGCAAGACCTCCAAAATAACAACCAATCTAAATCGAAGGAACGGAATAGGATGGGGGAAGAGCAGACCAATGTAAAACCTCATCTACCATACAGTAATCGAGAAGACTACCTTATACGGGGCAGCCATATGGGCAGAAGCAATGACAAAACGAAAGCAACAAAAGCTTTAAACAATCCAGCGACCCTTCCGTAGCAACTACACCGGAAGCTATAGAACAACATCAAATGCGGCCCTTTTCCAAATCGCTAACAGCAAGCCACTTTTTATACGCGCTGAACAAGAATTCCATAAGACAACCGTACTACAACTAAGACAGAAAAGCCATTACGAATCATTAGAACTTTTAGCAGAGAAATACGAGACACCGGCACACCCATATGAGCACCACCCAGGAAAGAAAAATAATATCACATTAAGCATGAAAAAAGAAGTAAACGAAAGGAAATTCCTTCAACTTTATACAGAGGGCTCCGGCCTAGAAGAAGGTAAAGGCAGCGCAATCAAAATCTACATAGATCCCATCTCGACAACAGAACAAATGTTCCACCTAGATCAACAAAATAGTGCATTTCAAGCGAAATCAGTAGCGCTTCTCCAAGCAATAAAATACAGCATCACAAACTCCCTAAAAACAGCATATATCTTTACAGACAAAGCATTTCAGCGATGCATGCCATCGCGAACCCGCACCACCGATCAAAATTAATCCAAGAGATTACAGAAAGAACTTCAGCATCACAAAATCAACACTTCTTTGTCACTTGTTGGAAGGCACACGCAGGAAGAAAAGGCAACGAGGAGGCTGACATCCTAGCCAAAGAAGCAGCTAGGGGTCAAAATGCACAAAACTTATCAGTACCATGGCCTGGCTTGCACCTTAAAAAATTCACAAGCAACGAATCTAAAACTGAATGGCAGAACTGATGGGACAACGCCGAACAAGGAAGAAGGACTTATCAATTGTTCTCAAAAGTAGGCACGGCACCCAGTTTAATAACAAGAGAAATAACATGGTTATTATCAGGGCATGGTCCTTTTCCCACGTACTTTTATACAAGGAACTTAGCTAGATCAAACCAGTGTGTATGTAGAGAAAGAGGCAGTACCGAACATTATTTATTTAAATGCTCCCTCACAGCTGAACATCATTTAAAAGTCCCGAATTCAGAAAGTGAAATGACTACTTTCAAAAGATATGCTACCCAGAACAACCATCTCAGAAAAAAAATCATAAATATAATGAACTTCCTGTCCACAAGAGGCACTGAGTTATGCAACATAGCATAGAGTAACATAACATATCTATTACTTTAAACATTGTATGTAAGCAGACCTGGAGCTGTCCTCCATAGCATGTAAGTGCGAAAGGCACCAACTGTGAAAACATCAATGTATATTTAATGGGAAAAGAAAGGCACTACCTGCGGTGTGGTACCAATAAAAAGCATTGAAAGCAACGCCTGACAAGGTCTTCTGTGAGCCCAGTAAGGTGTAATTATCTGGATAATTAGTGAGTCTGGACAACACCCACATTGCCAATGGCTAAACAATGGGTGTCCACCACATTTCACAATATCCATATCACGTATACGTTTCAGAAAGAAACGCAGTCTTTTCTCGGTCGGCACGCTGGCATGCCAGAGCGTTTTCTTGTTCACCCGCGGCTGCCATATATTTTTGCTAGTGTTCTGGAAACCTTTCAAAGTTCACTATATGGCATCCTGTGTCCATTACCTTTGTACTGAATTTAGTTTTAGGATTCCTAACACTTAATTTGATTATATTCTTCTTAATGTTGGTGTCAGCTGTTGTGGGGTAGGAGAGAAAGCGTAATGTAAATAAACTCGCCTCTTTAACTCATCACGTGATACAAACATTCGCTTTTCGGATATTCCTCCGGATCCGTTTTTTTATTTTTTCTCGTAGGTTCTTTTAGGGTACCTGTTCGGAGTTCTGCCAAACATTTTAAAGAAAAAATTAAATTGTCGTTCTTATTTCCTGCTTATAGCGTTAATTAAATAGAACGAAAATCCTCCGAGATATAGTTCATATGAAGACTGGTAAAAAGTAAAACATTTTCCCTAATTAAAAAATTGTCTTATTTTTTATTTCCTTTTTTATTAAATATTGATATTTAAGTACTTAAATTTAATTCAGGGATACTTTAATTATTAGTCAGTAATACTGTCGCGTAGATGAAGGGATCGTACAAATGAAAAGCCAAGTACTCAAGTCTAAACTCAAGACCTTATTAATTTAAACTGAATGAAGAACTACTTATATATTACAGCTGATTAGCATACTGGAACATAAAGAAAACAGGTTAATAAGAAGGAAACTTGCATAAAAATCAATTATGAGGCATCTTGCCTTTGATAGGTTTCGAACTCGGGACCTTGGTCTCTCGAGTCCTGCGTCTTCTCGACTAAACTATGAGGAGCTCTCGGTCAAAAGGAGCAATTTTCGCTACATTTCCCCCTTCTAAGGAAGAAGCAGCGTCCCGCTGCGACCTGCTCTGGGTTCTTCTAACAGGTCTCCTGGAAATATTGGGCTTTCTTTCATCATCTAGTTGTACTTTTGGATCAAGATAGGGATTCAATCTCAATACGTGAACGATGTCTTTTGAATTCCGTCGTTTCCTATTTTGTTCTATACTTTCTACTTCGTACGTCATGTCAGACAGCTGTCGAGTTATACGATACGGTCCAAAGTAACGTTTTAGAAGCTTTTCGGATAATCAAACCTTTCGTACTGGAGTGAAGATCCAGACTAAGTCTCCAATGTTGTAGCTGACAGGTCGATGCCTTTCGTCATATCAATTCAATCTCAATACGTGAACGATGTCTTTTGAATTCCGTCGTTTCCTATTTTGTTCTATACTTTCTACTTGTCTGTTCTATACTTTCTACTACTACTACGTCACGTCAGAGAGTTGTCGTGTTATTCGATACCGTCCAAAGTAACGTTTTAGGAGTTTTTCGGATAATCCAACCTTTAGTACTGGAGTGAAGACCCAGACAATGTTGTAGCTGACAGGTCGATGCCTTTCGTCATATCGGTGCTTGTCTGTGGTTTGTTCTTTAAGAATATTGAGTTTTTCAAGCTGTCTAGCTTTTTCAGCTTTAGTGATCAGATGTTGCACATAACTAACATCGGAATCTTCGATATTGTTTCGAAAAATTATGTCGAGAGGAGTTTGGATATCTCTACTATAAATGAGAAAGAATGGGCTGAATCCCGTTGTGTCTTGTTTCGCTGAATTATAGGCATAGGTTACAAATGGTAGAACAGTATCCCAATTTTTCTGTTCACGTCTACGTAAACGGACAGCATGTCTGCCAGTGTCTTATGATATCTTTCAGTTAGCCATTGGTCTGAGGGCGGTATACAGACGAGACGTCTTGCATAGTTGAATGACTTTTTAACAACGGTAGATAAGAAGTTGCGTCCTCGGTCAATTATCATGTCTTTGAGGGCATCATGCTTCAGTATATAAACTTGGCAATTTCGATGTCCTCAGCTGTCGGTATTGCCTGTAAATATGTTAAGGTAATCTGTGCAAACTATAATCCACCGGTTCCCATTTCGAGTAATAGTAAAGCGTCCAAGTAGATCTATCCCAATTTTGCTAAACGGTGAGTCAGGGTTTTTTATCGGATGAAGCTGTACTGGTGGAAGTTGTGACGGCGATTTTCGCCTTTGGTATTCTCAGCAGTGTGATACATATCGCCGTGTGCTCCCATATACCCCTGGCCAATAGTACTTCCTCTTTATTTGGTCGTACGTTTTGGCAAATCGGAGATGACCAGAGGTTGGAGCATAATGAAGACTTCTTGGTACCTCACTACGAAGTTGCTTTGGTACTATCAAGAGCCATTGCTGTTCCATAGGACCATAGCTTCTTTTGTACAGTATACCATTTGTTATTTGATAATTTTGATATGTGTCACTTCTCTTGAGAATTGTAATAATGGATTTTAATTGTTTATCCTTCTGCTGCTCTTTTCCGTAATCTACGAAGGCTGCGAAGAAAGGGATGTCTTCATTGTTTTCAATTATTGATTCTATAAGGGGCTTCCTTGATAGTGAGTCTGCATCGGCGTGTTTGCTGCCTCTCTTGTAGACGATATTTATGACGTATTTCTGCAACCTGAGAGCCCACCGTGCAAGTCTTCCGAATGGATGCTTAACATTGGCCAGCCAGCATAAGGAATAGTGATCCGTGACTACCGTGAAGGGCATTCAGTAAAGATATGGCCTGAATTTACTGATTTCCCAGATGACGGCAAGGCATTCTTTTTCGGTCGTGGAATAGTTCCTTTCAGCTGCAATAAGCGACCTGGATGCATAGGCTATTGGCCTTTCTTTGCCATCCTGAATCTGAACCAGTACTGCACCGCTGCCATAGCCGGTAACTTCAGAATGTATCCTCGTTTCTGCGTCTGGAATAAAATGTCCCAAAACAGTGCTAAATGTGAGCAACCTTTTGAACGTTGCGAAAGATTCAATCTGTAACTCGTTCCAAGAAAATTTTGCATCTTCCTTCAAGTCATGCAGGGGCTTTGCGGTATTCGCGAAATTTTTAATAAATCGTTGGTAGTAGGAGCACAAGCCCAGGAAACTTCAGACATCGGCGATATTCTGCGGAACAACAAACTTTGCTACACCCTCTCCTTTTGTGGATCGGGATATATCCCATGTTGATCGACTAAGTGTCCCAGTATAGTCAGCTTCTTTTTGCGGAATGGACATTTCTCCGAATTTAGCGTCAGTCCTCCACAGATCTGTCCTACGTTGTGGAGTAGTTCTCTAGCTATTGTAGTTTCACGTCTTGGCTACGGCCTAACTGGAAGTGAACGTTGGATAGTGTTTCGCACCGTGCTTTTGTGAGTGGAGCCAGCGCCTCCATAACCTCTTCCCGGACCACAGATGATATGTCATTCGATGCTACAGGTTCTATTTCCGTGTAGCCCTGAACTTGGGCATGACTTTCTGAAGCTCTTCCCTGAAGATGGCGCGCACTAGAGACCTCAGTTCACCAGCGTCCGCATCGGCCGACACTGCTGAGACTTTGAGTAGCCTCTGAAATCGTGGTCGGGTGATAGGTCTTCGTCGAAGGCTTTCTATGTGACGGTAGCGTTTCACGAAGGCATCGACGCTGTCATAGTTCTCGGACGACAGTACCTGACACAAGTCCTCAGCAATACCTTTCATGAGATAGGCCACGTTCTCGCCTTCAGACATGGATGGGTTTGTTTTTCGGCAGAGAGAAAGAACATCTTCAATGTAAGCTTCAGACGTCTCATCGATTTGCTGAGCACGTGTAAGTAGTAATCGCGGAGCTTGGCGCTTTATGTCAGCTGCACGTGTTACATAAAGTAAACCTCATAAATGAATATGAGGAAATTATTTTACTTAAAAATGGAAAGTATATGGTGTAAGAAATTCTACTAAAGACTTGAGTACATTTTTAAACAAGATCTTCTTAAATGCAATATTAAAATATAACATGAAAGAGTATGAAGGAGATTACCCAGACGGGAAATCCTGAATAATCAGTTGCATCATGATGAATGTTTACATGGTTTGCAAAACAATTCATTGCAGTTTGAAGTGAATCTGGAAATGAATTTATTTTAGGAGAACATCTGATTCAACGTAAGGGAGCAGCGAATCAACAGACAGCTACTTCAATATAGATTCAAAATGAATATTTTCTTTGATCCTACACCCTGGAAAATTCTTGAATATTTCTGGAATTGAAATGAAATTTGCCCATGCACTGGTAATATAAAACTGATGAAAACGAAGAAAGCGCAAGAATTTAAATCATCGAAAAGAAGTTTAATAATTTCGAGAAGATTGCTGACAACCTAGATCTGTTTTTCTGATTGTAATTAGAGGGAAAAAAGATCGTAATACAAGGAACTTTTAAAGGATAATTGAACTGATGGGATCCTCAGATGTGCAAAAGTATTTTAATGTTGGTAAGCAGAATTATATTTTTTGAATAATTACATTGCCGAAGCACATATTTTCACTAAACAGACGAAGTAACTAATTGGCCAATTCATTGTTCTCTATATACAAGTTTGCGAGCGTGTAAAGCTCTGGGGTTTATTTATATTGTATTGATTCAAGTGGAAAACCATTTAAAATTTTTGTAGCTTCAAAATCAGTAGTTGCGACATTACACTAAATAACTTCTTATAGTAGTTATCTTGCGTTATCTTATAGTTATCTTAAGATTCACAATAATTTAATGCATTCTAAGTAACTTGAAACTTCTGAAAGATATAAAATCTGACCTCTGCTGTGATTCTATAATTATTCCTGACTAGAATATGGGCAACGCTCGAAACTGGAATGCTTTTGTTAAAAATAGGTTTGGGAATATAAGTATTAACTAATCCAAACTTCCGCAATCTCTACTTTGCAATAAAAATCATGTAGGTTTACTGTCTAGAAGAGGGAATTTAGTTATTCTGAGGGATACGGAATTTTAATGAAATGGACATCCTGGATAAGAAAAGATTTAACCAATTGGTTACAGTCAAATAATAACAATTCCTAGTTGATCGAATATAAATCTGAAACCAAAGAATCCCCTACTTTCGCTTTACAAACTATTTTCGACATAAGGAAATTCAGTAAGTTTAGTAAAGTATTACAAATCACAGCTTGGATTTAAAGTTTTATTTATAAAATGAAAAAACTTCATGTTAAAAAAGAATGGATACTGAACTTAAGCATCTATTCGTACCGTGCATCTCAACTGTAGTGGAACAAAAGGAAGCGTATTAATAACCTTGCTCAATGATTAATCTGGCTTTAACTCAAAACGAATGGTAGTTAACTCATTTATTAGCTCATTTCTATAAGCATTACTACTCAGACATATTTACAAGATTACTAAAATATTATACGAATGAAATAGCATTTAGAAACATACCTGCAGTCGTAAGATGAAGTTATTCTACAATGCAAAGCGAGAGCTGAATCTTCTATCGAAAGTCATCAGAGATAATGAAGTTTTATTTCGGAAGTTTCGTATCATATGAAAACTTATCGTCTGAAGTGCTGCTTGATAAAAACGCTTAATTCGGTTAAAACGGTTTCAGAGAACGCTTAATAAAGAAATTTAAGATACTTCTGGGAGAATTCTGGGGAAAATATAATTTTTTTTCGCGAATTTCAAGAGATGTGTTTCGACTGTGAGGGTGATTTAAACACCAGGGCTCTTATTTATATTAAAGCGATCTAAATGAAACCAAACTGTTCACACTTGGCCATTTATTAATTGGTCGACGAGTACTTCTTTTATTTGAGAAAGTAAATAAAATGATTCCAAAAATTCTCAGGGGATACGAAAAAATACTAAGACTACTTACATAGCCTTCTCCTAGTAATGAGAAATGCATGCCCTACTCGTTTATGATGTTAGGTAAGGCTCAAAGAAGTTCCCTCTGCTTTGAAGATTTAAAACTTTCAACTTAATACGAAGCAAAAAATATTGACCTTATTCATTCGTTTTTCTGGTTCCTGCCAATTGAACAGTTGACTTAAAACTTTAGCATACGAAAATTTTTTTATGACATAACCACACTTACCGGGTCCGTTTGACCCTAATTTTTACGCTAGTTTCTCCGTAAGGTGTAGGCATTTTAAACAAACAACTATACTAAACATGTTATTTGAATACTTTTTAAGCATCACTTTCAAAGCTAAAAAAGTCAATTTCAAAGCTAAAAAAATTAATTTTAACTTATTTTTGATATTTTATCCCTTTTCAATATTCATTTGATTTCTACCATTCTGAAGCATTTAAATACCTAACACATTCAATTAAAGATATGTTGCTTGCAGAAAAGAGTTAAATAACGATAAAATTAATATTCTGAATTATGTTTGTATTGGATATTTTTGAGAAAAAAGGCTTAATTTCACTATTGAGCATTTGTATTCAGTTTTCTTGGTTATGCTCATTATATTCAGTTTTTTATTAATTGAAATAATTTTTCTCACTTTTTTTGGTAAAACAGTTCCGGCATATAATGAACGAATGGGTTTTACAATGAGATATCACATTCTTCACAAACAAATGAAGCCTTTCCATGCGATTTCTTTAGACACTATTCACATCTAAGAGAAATTGGATATTTTTTCGGAAGTTTCTCTGGTCTGTCATCTGGTAAATTTAGAATTGGTTTAGAGAACTAACACTTTATGGTGTATTTGTGTTCGCTTACCTATCAAGAAGATTTTCCTAAGTCAACAGCAAGTTGCTTCAAATAATTTCGTCATGACAAATGATAGGCTTCATTGGTAAAAAGAAATGATTTTGAATGATATGAAACCAAACACTGAGAAATGAAACCAGCCGTTGAGTAATAATTTTGAATGGTATGAAACTAATCATTGAGAAATGAAATCAATCGCTAAGAAATTATTCTTTTCATTGTTTCTTTCTTTAGAGTCTGTAAAAATTGCCCAGTGTTTTTTTATTGCACTGAAAATTGCCCAGTGCACACACGTTTTCATACCATATTTCGCTGGTTTACTCTCGATATATCGGCGAACCTGACATCTATTGCAAAACGCTGCTAGTTTGTTATCAGTAGTACAATATTAAGAAATGCAAAACATATTTCAAAATTTTGAAAATTAACAACTATTTTTTAAAAGCATCTCTTGTTGGGTCTAATCTATCAATTCTTTTTCGATTGACTACTGTCATGGATTGTCTGTGTAATCAATGTCTCTATCTGTAGACGCATTTGCGACAAGATTTCGCAGCATCCGTCCATCTTAACTGAGATTCGTAATGTAAAATGACTGACGAACAAAAGTACCCGCAGTGGTAAAACTGAACCAAACTCAACACCCCATACAGAAAAAACTTGTTTTTAAAATTTTCGTTCCTAGATATCCTTTTCACTAGGCTAACCAATAATGTAGTAAATGACAGGTGGAAATTTTCAGATATTTCTAAATTATCTGAGAACAATTGGACGCATTGGATCAAAAATACCCAGTGCGTGTGCTCATGGGTTAATGGCTACAATATATGAGAAAATCTAATCACTATAGCCCAGGGGGAAAGGATAATAGCGCATGGAAATGAGGCTTATGTTCAGGCTTCAGGAAATGAGGCTGATGGATCAGCTTATGTTCTTATACTTAGCTTATCATATCAGTGACGCTGACCTCCAGAATTTCAAAAAGACACTGAGTTTTTGATATGATAACATGTACCCTAGATTCCATGACGACTGGGCATTGAGCAGCTGGACTTCATGACTGTACCCAAATATGCACTACTGGATAGATTACTGGATGGAATTTTTATTAGGAGACCACTACATGATCTCTTGAACTTTCAACCAACATTTGGAAGATTTTTCTTCACCTGACGAAATTTTGCTGCTGCTGAATGTTGCAGTTAGAACTCTAACTGCCCAGGGGCTTGCCAGAACAGTTTCTTTCTCTTGTGCTTTATACTTAGATTTGATGCTCGTAAATCTTCTGTTGTCCCATTATTCGATCGTTCTCAAGTAAATAATCGCTTTTTATGAAGCCATTCCGACCACTATTTAGAGAAATCCTGAAAACTGAGAGCCATGTTCTTTCATTATGCACTGACTGACTGATGCACTGACTGACTGATGACTTAACGACTGAGTTTTCGATATTGATTACTATATTACGTAGAATTGTAAATTAATCTCTCAGTTCTGTTTGATCTATTTTAAGCTTATCTTCTTCACTGGAAAATACATGCAGCTTGATTTGAGCTCCACTAAAGTTTGAAAATTTCCTCTTCCCTTAGCCTGTTTAAACGGAAGACTTTAATCAACCAGTACATGCAATAACGTACTCATGAAATTGTTTTACTTTACAAACCATTGTTAGTGTAAACTATTAATTAAATATCCATGTCTCCTTTACTTTTCCATCCTTTAATTTTTTTTTTCATCAAGCTCATATTTTCTTTTGCCCGTAATCATAATTGCAATCCCCAGGATGAAATGAATTTCTTAATAATACATTTATATCAAATACGTATGTTTTTGTTTGCAATTCTTTGAGGTAAAGCATTTGATTGATACCAGTTTTCCTCTGAACACGTTTAAAAGTTCAGCTCAAAAACAGAGAAATATATAAGATACCAGACGGGCAGTTGGAAGAAGGAAAAAGTAGTAAGTAAGGAATGAATTTCCTTGTGTTGAAAAAAAAGAGTTTATTTGGACCCCTAGAGATACTGGTTAAATGAAGTTCTTTCTATATATACGTTAACGGCTTGAAATGGACCATCGGGATACTTCATTCATTCAGAGCCTTTTATCTGGTATGAAAAAAACGCAACAGTTTTAAATTGCCTGCAGCTTGCTTTAAGTTACAGTAATAGAAATCCCTTTTAGGATATATGTACGGAATGCTTTAGAGACGAAATCTTTAAACAAAGTTCGCAGATATTTGGTAATGTTATTCCAGTGCTCTTGAAGTATCTGTGTAAGATTTGCGAGGAGATTCAAAGTTCAGACCCTTACCAAATTCTTCTTTTTCAGTTTTAAATTTTGACATTCCATTGAAATGTAAATCTCTGTGATCATTACTTCACAAATCAAAAAGATTTTTTACTTCTACAATGATAAATATCAGCTGACTGCTTCATTTTACTGAAACAGTTTCTTTAAAATTGTGTGGTATTGATACAGTTTGAGTTAAAATACGGATGAAAAAATATTTTATATACTTCATATGATTTACAATGAATTTTAGCTTAAACCATATTGGACTAGAACATAATGATATAGAATTTTAGTACTCATTATTCCAAACATGCACATTCTCTGGAAAATGTAATTTCGGGAAAACATATGTACTGTTGGAACTTTCATTTTTAATTCTTAAGCATCAAAATAACGGATTTTATTTCTCAAATTACTTTTGAAAATATGATATTGTTTGAATGAAATACTACGCAAAGGAAACAAAACACATTTTATGAGGTAGGAATTCCGTAATACCACATAAGACAAAATGCATTCTATAAATTTAGGTTGTAGGTTTTAAGAATATTTTTATCGCACTGGTTTCCAAAATTTAAATAATAAACCTGAAAATACAAGTAAATCGGCTAAATGTACTTCAAAACTCTTTAAATTTGAGTTATGTTACAAGTAAAAGCAAGCTGTTTTGAGGAGAATTATGCTAACGTATGGCGCTATCGTCAATTTACATAACTACGATACTGCTAGAACCAGCGTTTCAGAAAGGAATCGCCGTTCACTGAACAACGGTGTATCAAGCATTTCACTGCCTTAAAAAACACATGTGTGTGCTTGCTTCTTTCTTTTTCGCTCCAAAATTTAACTTTTTATATCCAAAACCAGTCTTAGAAATTGTCAAGAAAAAAAAAACAATATTCCCTATTCTTCGTCTGAAAATTAGCCAAGACGATCCCCTAAAGGCACACTTTTAAATTTACAGTAGTTTCGAGGCATTTTCAGCTAAAGGAGCCGACAGTGCATTCTTATTTTCCGACTTTTGAAGTGAACTCCGCTTTGTAAAAATCTTAATACAACCCAATTGTAGAGGGAGCATCACTAGTGAAGTCATCAATCACCTCATTTTATTTTCGCTGCATTCTGAGGGTTGGAAGACATGCAACTGGAAGACTTTCTCGGGAGATAACGATAGAGGCCATATTAAACACCAACAAGTGTGTGCCTTTGCTAATGCTTGATGACACTTTTCAAATCGCCAAGTGTATCTCGGATAAATAATGAAGTGATCAAAGAATTTAGAGGTAGTCAAAGTGTAAAAATGAGTTCAAGGTGACACATGCCAGCTAAATTGCGGTATAAAGCCATAGGCTGGTAAACGACAGCCTGACATTCAAAGATGTTAAAATGTCCCCTGATTTGTCGTAAGCTGATTCGTCGTCCCCTGATTCGTCGTAAGATGTGGAACAAACTTAATTTCTAACTACTGGTTCCTCTTAAAGGCGTACTGTAGGTAGGCCAAGAGTTGCCCTTTCGCAGATGTCCAAATTTTGCGAATTAGTGGACCTCGCACCAGGACAGTAAATACCTCTCAGCTTAGATACGAGCTCATTTCTCCTACAGGAAGGGTAGTCATGACAGTACGCAAAAGGCTACATGAAACAGGTCTGTATGCTAGGCCACTGCTATTCTTAGCCCCGCTCACTTTCCGCCACTGGATTAAGCATTTGAATTAGGCACGGATTGATGTAAACCGGACTGAAAATCACTGGAAGTCTGCACTGTTCGCCGATGAATCCCATTCTGCTTTAGAAAGTATTCTTCACTTGTTTACATAGGAAGGCGAAAGTACTCGCTATCCTCAGTCTAACAGATACAAGAAATTGTTGCCTACGCAGATAGTAGTACTTTTCTTAGGTAGAAGCACTTTCAGATGAGCACACAGATGCTCATCTGAAGCTTCAGATGAGCTGTATGTGCAGCAACATAAAACTTTCACTGATCAGTATTACGGAGAAGACATAGTGGATTCTATTGTTCACCCATATGCTACCCAATTGGCGATAATTTGCTTTTGCAAGCAAATAATGCCTGCCTTCACATTGCTCGCTTTGTGCACCAATTTCTTGAAGAAACTGCAGTTCAAATTTCTCGACCTCAATCTCATTGAGAAAGTGCGGGATACTTCAGGCAGGCGTTTGCTGCCTCAATTCCCTCTACAAACCCTAGATGGAATTAGAACTCCTTTACCCAATCAGTGGGCATTGCTACTCATTAGACATCGCCACCAGCCCTGTATTTTTGTTCTTTTTTTCGGTTTTGAGTGATCATACACAGCACTGAAATATTTTTGTATTTAATATGTACATCTAAATTTATGAGATTTTATGTTACCGTTGATATTACAAAATATAAATGTTCTGAATAATTTGCTTGCGTTTGAAGTTCTAAGTGATATAAGAATACTATCACCAAGTTTCGTTGAATTTACGTGCAAATCTTTTGAGTTAATCAGTTTTCTGGTTGTAGCTAAATTTTGGAAAACAGCGTATTTACCTAGTATTTTAAACTATGCTTGATTGCGTTTTGATTAATCAGCTGTTTGCTAGATGTAAACGAGTTGAAAGGGAGAACATAGTTACAACAATTTAAATAGGTTCTCTTCTACGGTACGGTATTGTGATTAAGTTTTGAAACAATGTACTGCTGCTATCTTCCTGCTTCTTTTCAGAAATCGCGTGTAAATAGATTTATGAGCCTTACAGAGATCATGTTAATCTCTAGTGCTATTATGAATTTATTCTTAAACTAAATAGGGTAAGTAAGAAACGTCTGTTTATACAGTTAAATTGTTATACGTTCTCTAGTTTCTGTCACAAAGACTGTAGTAAGTAAATTTTAATAAATTTTTAATTTGGTTGACTTATGTAAGCTAATATCCTTATGTTACCTTGCACGAAATTCTTCAAAGACATAGCCTCAAATCAGGGACGTCAGATAATTTTTGTGTGAACGGAAGCCTAAAACTTGAATGGTAAATCTTAAAAATTTAGTAGTGTTTATGCTCTGAAAATGATTGCAAAAATGATCTTATAGTAATGAAAAATAAAATTAATTCAGCTGCTTTTATTTCTGAATTGGTTTGCCAAAATCAGTGGATGTAAAGACTAAAGCTGGATATAGGCAAAATGCGTGATTATTGTTTATACATTGATTTTTCACACCATATGTAAAGGTAATATTTGTTCATGACTCAACATGCGCGAACCCCGACTCAAACACTTTGTTTATATCCGCAATTCGTATCCTTTTCTCTTGTTCTGAGTACTGAGTAGTATGGCTATAGTAGCACATCGAAGCCTAAAGGCTTAGACATCTATAAGCCTTTGGAGAGACGTACTAGACAAGATTCTCATAAAGAAACTTCCCTTCGGAGACGTTTAACCCCTAGCGACCTATCTGCTCAACCAATCGAAATAGAGTTTCAGATATTGGTGTTTGAAAGTGAGTGTTCGAAATTGTGGTTATGTAAAAAATAGAGTTGCTACGTTTAGAGTGAGAACATTTCGAAATTTTTGAAAGGCAATATCCACTTATATCGTTCGCAAATTGATTAGATAATTAAAGCACCATAAGTAACGGTGCAATGAAGCTCGTAAGATGAAAATTGCCAGCGTAAAGCATTTGCAAAGACGAATATTGTAAAGGATTAATGACAACCGAAGAAAGTGAAACAAGTTTTATTGAAAAACTTGTGAGATTTTCTCTTTAAATCCAAAGTTCTAACTTCGAACCCCACGAACACTTAACAAGCGAGTAATCGCTTAAGTGTAAACAGAACACGTGAGACTTAAGAGGGGTTTCAAACCTTTCATTATTCAGTATATTTACAAGTCAGTTTCGACTTGGAACTTTACATAAAACCGCCACTCGGGCTTGAACTTAAAATACTAATAATTTGAATTAAGCTTAACTAAAGCTCTTAAGGGATATAGTCGAAGCTATCAGAATATTACTAGTTAGCCTCTAAGTATTAATTACCTCGGCGAAGCTCAGCAAGGGCCGTTCGTAATAATAGCTAAGAGAGATGTAGCCAGAAGGCAAACGCTCACTAGTCAGGGAATCAGATTCTCTCTCCTGAAGTCGGTTAAGTCACCACTTAAATAGTACTCTTTCTCATTTGCATTATCTGTGTTTCTGAATTCACATTCTGGTAGGAAATTGTAAGCTGAAATTAGAATAAAATAGGAAAGATACAAAACTTAAAATAACTGTTAGTAAACGTATAATAAACCTTACAAACTGAAAACAACGTTTATTGAAATTACAACTTTTCAACGTGCTCACATTCGCAGACGATAGCTCATCCCAGGCGTCATTGTTGACACCAATGACGAACATAACATCACAGGAGGAATGTGTACAACTTCACGTTTTGTGAAATTTTTAAATTCTAACAATCCTTGCGGATTCGATGTGCTTAGACTTCAGGTAATCCCAGTACCAAAAATCCATTGAAGTAATATCGGGAAATCATTATGGCCGGGAACTGCAACGTTACAGGAGATTACTCTATCTTTGAAGAAGACATTCCGCTGATGCAGTCATGGAGTTACATAATTTCGGAAGCATTGTTGTAAACCAAACACTTGTGATAGAGCACGTTTCCACACTTGCCGAAGCCATCTCTGCGATGAAGTACAGATTGAAAGCGAATGTGCTTTCGTTGCTACAGAGTCACTTTAGCTTCGTGTAAAGGTGCTGGTGAAACATCGTGAGGATTTTCGTCAGTCCAATGAACGCAGTACTTGGAATTAACGCTACCAATTAACGATAAATGTGCCTTATCCGTCCATAATGTCCTCAGCGACTGCATGTATTCTTCACTATATCTGATAAGGAGTGATGACGAATGATGAGGATCTACTATTTGCAAAAGTTTTGCGCAGAAAATATTTGTCATTCGCGTCTCATTTATGGTCTCTCAATTCCGTGATCAGTTTGCGCAAGAAAAATGGTGGGTATTCCCATTTTACTGCACCCGTAACCGTGAGAGCCACATTCTTTTAAATGTTCACAATCTTGAGCATATACTTTCAAATAACAATATCTGAAATCGCATTTCGATTGGTTGAGCAGATAGGCTTCTAGGAAAACATATATCGGGAAAGTTGTTTATGCCTATAATCCTGTTACTAACCTTAAACTACTTTATATACATAGTTATATCTACTAATTATATTTTATCCAATTTAAAGAATTACAAATCACAATTTTCTTTTACTAGAGAGAGAATTTTAGGCCTTGAGCAAAGTTTTGCAGAATTTATAAAGGGATTAAATGACAGGACATTGATATTTAGCTACATTACTGGTTCAGTATCGTTTACTGATGTACTGATACAAGATTTATTTATTATCCTTTTGTTTTGTACAGGAGAAAATTGTTCAATGGTGGCACCTTTAGGGAGGAACACTACCGAACAAAGTTAACAATTTGCATCAAAACTAACTATCCAAACTAGCACTGCGTTGTAAATTTTACCAAAACAACCCATAAACCTTGATGCTACTGAATCTACGATAGATCCTGTATTTCGAAATATGTAACTTAAACATAGCAAAACCACAATAATCAATTTTACGAAAAACCTTAGTGTTTATTTTCAAATAGATCAAATTAGGTCAATATCAATTAAATAATAAAAATCAGTTATCCCCGGGGAGTGAAAAATAACCTGAGAAAATTCTAACTTTAAAGCGAAACATTTTATCCTTTTTTTATATAACAATTCAGTAATTTCAAAATGAACAACTTCAAATTTCTATAACAACTAGTTAATCAAAAGCATAACTATTTCGTTTAAGTAAAATTTATAAATTCATAACAAACTATTTCACTTAACATTTATATATATTTTTTCATCTTATTATTGCACAGACTGAGTTACAACAGAGACCACCCCTTTTATTTTAGGATAGTTAAGAGCATTAAAACTTGAACAATTCTATTTCAGTATACAATTTACTTTAACCTCAGCAAAGACAGTATGCTCACCATATAAAACAAAAATTTAAATTCCTTAACATCCCAAATCCTTAAAAATAAAAATCATTCTTAAATTAAGCCAGTATCATTTACATTTCTAAATAAGGGAAAACCCCTTTTTCTAAGCTCCAATCTACTTTTGTAGTTAATTATGAAATGGTAATTTTCAGTAGCCCATTTTTCTTAAGTTATAAACTAATCAAGCAAGAGAAATTAGCAAAATCTTATCTGAGAATTCCGGACAGCCAGTCCTTCTTGTAGAACAAATGAAGCTGCCGATGTTAACTGGAACGTATGTACTCTTTTACGATGTTGAAAAAAAATACTTTGGAGATAATTTGAACTCTCAGAACAAGAAAGAAAAGAATATCCGGCGAAATCGTCATCGGTGAACAGCAACACCAGGACTACTGGACGCCAGAGCAAGTTCATGGACAATAAGCATGATGGTAATCATAGGCAATTCAAGTAGAACTCATCCAGGTTTTCCTTCAGAAGGAGTTTGGAGTGGCAAAAGAAGTAGGAAGAGAAGATATTATTCTACGGCCAGGTTCCGACTTACCGAATAATTCAGAAAATATTTTCCTTAGAATCATATTTGAACGCTTGAAGGATGGGGCTGTCTGTGCCCTTAGAAGCTTATAAATTTATTCGAATTCATACCGATGGAAACTACCTCAGGGGAGGCAAATAAACGAAGATTTTATTGATGGCACATACTTCCATAAAATGGAGACATAAGCCCCACTTCAATACCATGAACTTTCCTTAGAACGGCAAGGAAAAAACGTGCACAAAAGCACAAAAGGAGTGCGAAAAAAAAGACGATGAGAGACATTTGCAACGCCTTTTTGTTAAGAAGGAAAGCCAGAAACCGCAGAAAACCCGCTAAAACTGTGAGCAATTCTGTTTGTCAAACCCCGCTTTACAACCCTGTAAAATTTCACCCTTTTCTCCTCGACAATTCAACCAATAATTCTACAAATAGCCAGACAATGGAATGTGGTAAACGTAAACCAAATGCCGGAAATGCTCTTATCAGTGGGCTAAAACTGCTTAAAAGTTGACTCTGAAATCTGCATCCCCCATCCCATGAAAATACTAAAATTAATTCAATAAATTGCTATAATTCAAAAACTAGTTGAACAATTGTTTCGAAAGTAGTCTCAAATTGAAGATAACATTTTTCTGCTTCTATCAGTATAAATCATAAATATGTGAACACAAATTAAGTATTTTTAAATTAAAATATTACGTGAAAAATACGCAAAGTTCCATTGTCTGCCGTTTACAAGTTTCGCGAATAAAGAAGCTAAGAATGTAGAAACTTAAGTATGAAAAACCTCAATTAAGATAAAACAAAATTACACAGAAATTAAGTAAAATACACGTTGTGTAGCATAAATTTGGAAAATGAAAGATTAAATTTTGATTACTCAATAATTACTTCATTTCGCGACACAACATTCCATTAAATTTTCATTCCTCAAGAGTTATTAATTTCGCTGCACAACAAAATTAGCTTATTTATCGTTCTTAAATAGGCCTTGAAATTTATAAAAAAGTAAAACGGAGGAAATGTTTAGAAATAAAACTTTGCGACAAATTGATTTGCTTCCATCCCAAAGGTGAATTTTTTTTAATTTGTAGGAATTTATATTTATTTTAAATAATAGTTTTATTTAAATTTAAGTTCCTTCCCTATAAGCCTTCATTCCCCTAATTGTCAGTGCCAGAATATATAGCGTAGGTAGCGCGCGTGAATTAATTCAAATTCGACCTGTTTGAGAAAAGGTTTAAGTATCAAATTCTGGAAGGGAAAGTTACAGAGTGTGGGGAAAACGCTGGGCGTATTGTAGCGTGAGCTTCGGCTTAGCATTTATTGCTGGTTAAACGTGGTGTAACAGCTATCACTTTGCTGCCACGAAATTTATCAACGCTCCGTTGGGAAACAGGATAGTCTGAGCTCTGTAGCGTAACTCTACTACTTGTTAATATCTTCAGATCTTGAGTTTAGATCTTACTGTTTCAGTTACCGCCCAAGCAGAGGCGCAATATGTTAGCGCCGAGTTGACGCATTGTAGATAATTAAATACTGTAATAAAGGGTAGTTTTAACTGTTCTTCTGTGCAGTCACTGCTCTCCAGATTTCATACAAAAGACAGACAAGTAGACCTTACAAATTTTTTTTTTTTTGTAAATGTGAAATATACTCCCTCTTTACGGAAATGAGGGCTTGCTTTATAAATATGTGTGGATTAAGGAGATAGAAGCAGGGGCAGTAATTTTGAATATGTTACCCTCAACTTTTACAAACTAGAAATTTGATACTATGTAGGGTTTATATTTATTTTAACTAACATTTATTTTAAGTTCATATTCCTTTACTGTTTAGCCTTCATTTTTCCACTAGAAATGCCCGTGCCAGAGTATGTAAATTGCAGTAGCACGCGTAGTTTATTCAAATTTAGCGGAAGCTAGTTGCGTTAAATAGTAGACGAAACGAGCGTGAAAAAGTCTTGCTTTGAACCTACGGTGGAGATATTCCTTGGTAGAATTTAAATCGGCGCGTATCGGCCTGTGTGCCTAGCCTTACAGAAGTGCTAGATTTCAACTGTTAAATCAGTAATCTTGCTGAATATCAGCGATAATTAAAAACGCGGTTAGTTAAGATCTCAGAGCCTCGTCGGAAGTGTTTGACATTTGTTCATCTAGTTTCTTATTTTCAGTTTTACCTTACTTTTAGTTCAACCGCCGGGTTGGCGCAATTTGTGAGCGTCGAGTAGACGCAGTTGTAATTTTAAAAGTACAATAAAAGGGTTTCAACCCCTTCGCACGTTTTTGTGACACACTATCCGAGTGACTGACAAGTTGGCCAGAGAGATCTTACAACTATACATACGTCTTTTATAGAGCTTTGGGGATTTAACGCAATTCAAGTTTAAGGAGAGTAATGCGGTTATGCAGGTGATATTGAGAAACATTAAAAATGGCATGGTCATGTTATTATAGCAGCTCTTAGTAAAACATATGACGTAAAAAACATTGCTGAGCCTAAAGCGGCTTCTTTACTGAACTTTTATTCACACATGTTCTAAAATTGTAAATTGGATATATAACTGTTTCAGCTTGCAATTAAACATGTACATTAAATTTGGGCATAGTTTCGAGTTCTGTATGTATCATATTGAGAGGTAAATGATTTGAATTTCTATACTTTTTTAAATAAGATGCTTCTTGAAATACGAGCATATCAGGTTGCATCATGGACTAACAGTAAGTTTTACTTTGAAAGACTGGGAGTTTCATTATACATGTCTTTGCAGCAGTAAGCCAGATTTTACATGCGTACATGAAATCAAGTTTTATAAGGTATAGAAAAGATTTTTGTTTTTAATTGAAAGATGACCTTTCAGAGCTAATAAAGCCTATGATTGGGATCTAATTATCTTCGCTTTTTTTCAGCACATTCTCAGTATAAATACGCCAGATTAATTTTGAATGAAGATTTCACCTGAGAATATAAAATCATCAAAACATTTTAAATTAAAAGTGGAGTTTGGAAGATGAAAACATGAAAAGATCATAACATATTTAATGATATTAATTTTAATTTTCCAGGTAATGAGCCAAAGCTCAAGAGTAGAGAGGTAAATCGGAATTCTGAGAACCAGAAAATCCGGTTCTGAGAACTGAATGAGGATGGCCGTGTCATCTGCATGAAGTGCTAAAGTGGCATTGAGTGAATTTTTATGTCATTAATGAAGCCATTGAACAAATGAGGGCCTAATAATGAACCCTGAGGTACGCCAGAAAGAATAAGAAAGGATTAATAATGACAGTAGTAATTCGCACAGAGAAAGACCTGCTACTAACGTACTAGGTAATAATATGAAAGAAATGTGCCGAAAAATCAAGTTGCATGAGCTTGATTATAAATTCTATATGCTACGGCCTTTCACATTCTTTGGCTATATCAATATAAATTGCTCCAGTAAGCATTTTCTTGAAAAACCTTCATGAATATGCTCCAATGTGATGAGAAGTACAACAATTTTTTAGAATCCAAACTGTTCATCGATTACGATATTTTGGTTACGGAAAAAACTTTCAGGCTTTCAAGCAATATAAATTTTTATATTTTGACAACGAAGATAAAAGTCTGATAGAGCCGTAATTTTGAGAATTAGGATAGTACTAGCCAAGTTTTGGAATAGGCGCCATAAGTGCATGCTTTTTTGGAAAACTGCAAGCCATTAACATTTCTATAGAAATAAAAACAAATTTTATGGGGATATATTTAATTGTAAGACTAGAGATAAAATCCAATCCAGGTGCGTTTCTGCTTTTGAGTTTAGAAATATATGTTCTGACCTCAGAGAGTGATGTGTATGGTAAACCTCTGTTAAAAAGAGAGACATCCTAAAAAATGCCTTCGAAAAAATGCCTTTATTATGAGGTGTAAATTCTGTGTGGAGACTGTCAGCAATAAATTTCCTTTCTCCGTGTCTGTATGAGCAATTACAGTGTAGACTGCTAAGGGCGGAATGAGCGTTTCATTTTTGCGTAGTCTGGCATTTGCACATTTACGATAATCAACAAAATATTTCTGACTCATTATTGTGATGGAACAAATTTACTATCATTTGATTAAATAAGCCAAAACAACTATTTCTCAGGATGTATCTTAAGAAACAAACAAACAAAAAAAAATGAAGTTTGAAAAACAATTCCCTTTCAACTATAAAACAACTATTCTCTCAGGCTGGGCAATAACTTGATCTCTCGGACCATAAACTCCGCAAGAACTGGAATCGTACGACCGCCAAGGGCCCCAAAAGATAGCATCTGGTAAACAAAAAAAGAAAATTATTATCATAAATTTGATGGGGAATAACCATTACTTAGAAGACTCAGATAGAGTGGATATTACTTTCTGCGAGATTGTTGGGAATAAAAAAACTAAAGCTTTAGTTTATATCATTTGGCCTGGTACAAACATAGTGTGGTTTAACTCAACAAATGTAATGATATCCCCCGATTTTGTTTCTGGATTACATATCTGAGATACTAGGAAAATACATTTTTATGCCATTTTATGATATGTGTTTCCTTTTTCTAATTTAGTGAGAAAACATGAGGAGTTATGGTGCAACAGCAAATAATGAATTATTGCACCGTAAGCTTATAATTTAAAAAATGAATATTCCTTGCAATGTTTAAATGAGAATGCAAAATAAAACTAGAACTTAAAGCTAATTTTATAGCGAATTAAAAATATGATGATAACTGAGTAAAATGTCATCATGGAATTTTCTTACTTCAGTTGTACTCTAGGATGTTACATTCCTAAGAGCAAGTCTTTTATAATCGTTCTCATTTCCTAGATAAATAATAATTTTCTACACTTCTTTTACGCTGAAAAAAAGTTTAATTGAAACAGACAATATTTACAGCGCATATAATTTTTATGTATTCATAATTCATAAAAAGGGCTGTATATCTTTCACAAATCATCCACATTTCGTGATAAATAACGGTTTTCTAGCAATAAATTACTCCTCATATGCGTTGCAAGTTTATCTAAAACATGTATTTTTAATGCAAAAATTTACTTCGAATTGCATACATCTTTAGCAAATATGAATATTTGATTCATGTAGAAATTATATTTTTTACTTAACCTCCTTTTCTCAATACAATTCATAAATTTGTAAATAAGTATAATTTATTTTGTCAGTTTTTTCTTCTTCTTTTCTTATTTTCAGTTTAACTCAACTGATGATAATATATGCCTGATTATCTGAGCTGATGTCAATAGAATTGGCTTAGTTGCACATACCTGACTTCATATAATTTATTAAGGATATGGCAAGAAACAGAGGTGTTCTAATTCAGAGGAAATGCGGGCTAGAAATCTCAAATTCACGGGCTTAAAAGAGCCCTTTATTTATAGAAATTAGAAAGATGCCTGAATAGATGAAAACGAATAATCAGTAATGCATGTATGAAGTATTGGTATTGGTATAATCGTCCTTTTTCAGTAACTTTAAGTGAAGTCTCTGTCATTCATTTCTTTCTCTCCTTGATGATTCAAGAACCAAACGTTGTAGAAAAATGTGTTAATTTTTTAGTCTTTCAGAAAAGTAAATTTAACAGATTAAAATCCCTAGTTTCTCCTGGTTCTTTTGGTCCTCGTTAAAATGTCACAGAAGACATTTAGATAAAATTGCTGTCAGAAATTAATTAGTCTTTAAAAAGAATAAATTTTGTTTTCTTTTTACATCAGAGCTTTCTTCGATATTCAAGAGGGAAATGTGATACAGTGGACAAAAATTTAGAATTTAAGTGATATTTGGATTGCAAAATACACACCCTGAAGGTGTATGCGACCATTAGCGCGTTTATATGAAAGTTCTTCTTTTTTATTAACTCTCAACTTAGAAATTACTAGGTATTTCTTTATGTTTGTGCAACTGTCCAAAGTTATGTGAATTGAGACACATAATTCGAGAGTTTATGTGGCACTAGAACTGAATAGTTCTAAGAGCCCTTACTTCTTTTCCTGATTTTTGCAGATGAATCTGATAAATTGATAAACGGCATAGCTTTCATTTTCAAAACAAGAAGGTAGGCAGAAGTGTTACGTTGGAGACAGTTAATAAATATGTCATAAGTCTTACATATCATTGTAAATTTTGCGTAAACGTTTATTACAAATACATTAATTCAATTATTATTTACAAATAATCATTGTTTCTACTTTGCTGCATTATAAATAATTCACTCCATCATATAATTTCATATATAATTAAATAACCGTTTTGCAATTACTTATTTCGAAACTGTTTTTTATTAAGACATTTTTTGGAAGGATTTTGATAAACCTTGACAACTTTTTCCTTATATGCCAGCTATACATATATTTATTACCAATAACGCAGTGAATAAGACTGATGTCACAAATATCCACATTAAATCATAATCCACAAATCATTATGGCATTATTTTGTCTTCTTTATACTACAAACAAACCACATCGACAGACCTGTTGAATTACAATGTTTGTAAAGAAATGTTCCATTACCTTGCTATTTATCACAGAACGTCACTAAGGATGTGAAAGAAATGTTGTAATAACTGATGCATAACATTAAAAACGTTGCGTAGAAAAATTGAAGGTCATGGGCTATAAGTTATCAAAGTTTAGTAGTTTCCAATCTCCATTCTCAGTTACAGTTTAATTAGTATACTCTGGTATGACACAAATATTAGTGCATCTTTAGAAATATTTAATATCCATCGATAGTTTTTTTCTAATCAGTTGCCATACCATCTTAAGGAAAAATGCTTCACCTCAGTAAATTACCAACCAACTTAACTACATTAGGAGTTTCTGTTTTAAGTAATTACAGCTGTAATATTTCTCTGTTTCAGTAATGATTATTTGGCATACACAGCCTTCACACTAGAAAACCTTCACAGTTTCATAAATTCTAAAAGAGAGCCATACAAACCAGGACAATGCATTCAACTAAATTATATTTAGATAATCGCTGTTTAATGTGCGCTCTATTTCCAAGTGGCAGTTAGACTCTAGTGAAAATCGGAAACTTTCCGCCTCCTCATTTACATACCTCGCGAGTCATAGGAAGGTGAATAGATTTACATTACATTGCGGCAGAATTCTGATAGAAGTATGCCAGAATAGGATTTTATCCACAGTTTTATTTTATATTTGAATCCAATCGATTCGATGTTTATACACAAAAGTAAATCTTACACTTTAATGGAATATTATCTTTTGGGACAATTCTGGAGACATTTCAGGACGCATTTTTCAGAAATATTTTTAGCATCTGAATATATGTTTTTGCCTTTGAAAACAATATTACTTTTAAGCTTCTTTGAATTATTTTCTTTACTTGTCTTCGATATTTTTTGCTGATAAAAAACATCATATTATTGACTGATGCAACTTTAAAGCTAAAGAATTCTATTCTGAAACATCCGAATTCTTAGCTTACTTTGTGCGCAAAAAATCTTTATATGAGAAGCTAAAAAAATAAATCATCGCTGGAAGGTTTTCTTCAAAAGACTATTTTTTCTCTTCTTCTTGTGTGTTTTCACGCAAAATTCTGACTGACTATAAAATCCCACCTGCTCCCTTAGACCAGTTAACACTACCTACGACATTCTTCGATATTTTTTGTCTTTATTTTATCTATTTTCCTTTTCTTCCCAACTTCTTTCTGTTGTTATTTTTTCGTTGAGTTCAGGAGTCTGAGTGTCGCACAGTATTTGCAAACAGCGGCAAACGCCAGATGGGAAAAGGGATAGCTCTGAAATTTTAGATCCATAACTTCTAGGTTAGAATCATTTATTTCGGCGGGATAGCATTTTGGTTTTTTATATGCGACACGAATATTCTCTGAGTAAATTGAACTATGGGTAAAATGTACGTATTTGTTTAATAAAGTTGAATTTTTCTTTTACCATACATTTTATAATATGCATACGAACTTAGCTGCTGCAAAGGATTTCAGCATACTAATGCGAATCATAACGCACTTAATCCTATTAATATATTTTTCATTTTATTTAGGTTTTTATTAAGGTCATTTAGTTTTTCTGATTAGTTACGGTTTCTCAAAACCAGTTATAGAAGAAGATTGTAATTTTAGAACAGACTTTGAACCAAATTATTAAATAGTTATTAATTATGGTAACAATCTCCAGCATTAAATAAGAGAGCAAATTATGTTGGCATTTTATGTTTAAATGTTATTAATTGCCCCCAGCATAAATTGTTAATATTCGAAAAGCAAAAGCACGAAATAAAATTATATTCCAGTTACAAATAATATTTAAGATCACCATGTTCGGATAATGTGCTCTCGTTAGACCTCGTTTACAGAATGATCAACTTTTATATAATGGATAGATTTTTATTTATATAACTTGTAAGGTTTATCCAAAGTTTATAACAGTTATTTTTAAGTTCCGTTCTTATCTCTCCTAATTCCAGCTTGCAATTTCTTACCAGAATGAAGTTTTAGAATCGTGTTAAATGCAAATGAGAAGGTCTGTTATTTAAGTCGAAGTTCTACTGACTTCGAGAGAGAGAATCAGGATTTCTGAATAGCGCGCGTTTGCCTTTTAGCTCCGTCTCTGTAAGCTGTTACTACGCTCGGCTGTATTACGTGCCTTTGATAGTTTCACTAGCTAATTTAATATTAGGGGCTAATTAGATAGAAACTGTGTCAGCTTCGGCTAAATCTCTTTAGTTAGTCATCAGTTAAGATCTTATTTCTTATATTTTTGAGTTTAAGCCCAAGAGGAGGCTTTGTTGTACGTCCTGAGAAAGGGACCGTCTGTGCATCTTTAGTTTGAACAATAAAGGGTAGTTAACCCTTCTTGAGTCTGCTTTTTTATTTCTGAATTTAAGCGATTATTCGCTTAGCTGTTCACTAGGTTCCTCTCAGTGAGTTAATATTTGTAAAAGGAAGGCACACTGAAGCTACACTACTTATTTATGATGAAGTTTGAGCAAGTTAGAACTAAATAAAAGAAAATATAGGAAAAAGAAATATCAGAGTCCAAATTTAAGCACTAAATTCAGCAAAAACAAGATTGAATAATACTACTAATTTTTTACTTGCACTGTTTTCTGTTCTCATGCTTGTACTGACATATAAAATTTTAAAAAAATCATAAGTAGCTTATTAGGTATTACTGTCGATAAGAAGATAAAATAAGGGTACTATTTTACATGTTTTCAATTTTCGTATAAATCATTTATGCTTTTCTTCAAACATTCTATAAAAATATACCAAAGTTTGTAATTAAGTATTATAAAATTTTAAATAAATCAAAAATTGATGATTAGGTTTAAGTCATAACATGTTATCAATTGTAAAAAATTTACTTTCATGTGAAATGACAAAATTTAGGCTAAAAGTACCATTTTATACATAAATCTGTTGCAATATTAATTATTGGAGATGTCAAACAACAAGAATCAGGGTAATATTTGTAAATTTTGAAAGACTAATTTCTTCCAAAATCGATGGTTTAATTACAGAACCATTTTCTTCAGCTACGAATGAACGAGATAAGATATGGTGATAAGATAAGGTAAGATAAGAATGGCTGTAAACAAATTAATCTACTGGCGCCATCTATTAATAAACCAAGACAACAAAAACATAGTTTCCTTAAAGGCTGAAGGAAAAGATGGACTGGGATTAGGGTCGTTAACTAGAAAAGAAAGCTTTTTTTGGATATGAATCGCCTCTAAAAATCTAATTTATCATCTAAATTTTTGAATAATTTGGGCTGTAGAAAAATGGAAAGTGTTGATTATATGACCAACAGTGCTGGGCAACAGTGAATTTATGTGATCCTTTTTCCTAACATATCCCTCGTGTACCTTAAGGCGAACTTTTAAAGCTCTCTTCGTTCGACCAATGCGAATTAAACCCCACTGGCTAGAAATCCTGTAAATACCCCAGGAATTGATAATAGACTGGGGTCCTTAAGTATGGAACTCAAACCGCCTTAAAATTAAGCGGTAAAGAAAAAGAGGCATATGTTAGGAAAAAGGAAACACAGAAACCGTCTGTTACCCAGCACTGTTGTTCAGAAAATCAACACTTTCCATTTTTCTACAGCTAAAATTATTCAAAAATCATCTTCCATTTGTGAATTAGATTTTCCAGAGGAGATTCAAATAAAAAAATCCTTATTTCCAAGTTAACGACCCTGATTTCCAATACGTCTTCACCTTTAGATTTTAAGGAAATTAGTGCTTTAGTTTTCTTCGTTTATCAATAGATGGCACCAGTAGCTTAACTTCTTTACAGCCATTCTTATCTTATCTTATCACCATATCTTATCTCGTTTATTCGTACTTAAGCAGCTGAATAAGTTGGATCTACACTTAAACCATCGAAACAAGTCCTGTAAATTTTACAAATAGTAGACTGATTCTTGTTGTGCGACTTCTCTAATAATCATTATTCGGAGTGTTATTTTAGCAGAAATTATAGTATTGTATTAGTACTTCAGAAAATAAGAAAGATGAGTTTTAGGAAAGCTTATGGCCTTCTATAATCGGAAGAAGAATTAAATCATTATTATTCTTTAATTACTGAGGATGTATATAGTATTATTTCAGTGCATATTCAAACACGGATTTAAAACTGACTTAAACATCAATATATATTGTAGACTATATGAAGTTTCACTTGGAGTTAACACATAACACCATAAACTTTTCATTGACCAACTTCAAGCGCAGGTAGTGCCAATCATTGGAAGCATCCAAATCAATTTCGGAGCATCATTACTTCAACAAAAGCTGTCAGTAAAATAATAGAAAGTGTAATATAAACAAATTAAATTTTGTAAAAGGAGGAAAATCTGGTATGTTGCGCAATGTAAAGATGCCAAATGCAAACGCATACCACTATACCATTACACTTAAGATAGACATTACCTTGTAGAGGCATTAGGTTATTTCGAAGCAGTAGATATGAAAAATGAGCAACGCTTTCTCCGGAACTCGAATCACGGATCTCTGGAATACGCGCTCAGTGTGCTGACCACTATACAACAAAGTCATGCGGAGAAGGTATGTTGAGCTAATTACCATAGGAATTTAATGATATTAATAGATTCTAGAAATAATTATGCCGTAATAGTGGAAACAACTAACTATGTAATGAAAACTAGAACAGACAATTGAGTTTTGTGGACACAGATATGAATTGTAGTTGACATTATATTATGATCATTAATATACAGTTGCTAATGTACACATGCAGAGTACAATGTACAATTCAAGTGCGGTACTACTATGGTATTTTCAATATGTATAATGTGTTGTGCAAATTCAGATGGAAAATATATGCAGCAGACTATATTAAACAAACATGATAGGTATTTGATGAGAATGGATACGTATATAACAGAATAGTTCAGAATAGAGTACAACAGAATACTGTACGGAAGAATACTTATGGAGCGAGCATATGTTATATGCCTATGAAGCACTATGATGTGTTGTACTCTCACAGAATTTATACATCCGGCAGTTTTCGGAAATGATTTGAAATTCTGAAAAAAAAAATGGATGACTTTACAGGAATTATTTTCTGGCATTTAAAGTTAAGGAATGCTAAGAAGGCAGGAGAAATATACCTTATATTATAAAAGGCACATATGTTACCACTGATGCTAAAAATGTAGATTGTACTCATTATAGGAAGCTCAAATCAATATCGAAAAAACATTCGACAGCTAAGTTTCTCCTAGTTTAAAATAGTCAGTTAATGAAAGACTTACATTAGTTCTTTTTGTTTTATGAAAAACCTTCGAACAGGTTTTCCGTTTTTACAGACATGTCAGAATCAGATATGTTTTTTACTCATTATGTTCTGATTTAAAGAGCAATCAATTTTAAGGCAAGATGCTTCGATTAATTACGAAAGAATTTGCTTTAAATTTATTAGTTTAAGCAATCTAGCATGCTGTGTCTCTCTTTATTAAACAAAGCAGACAATAAAATCTGACATATGAGAATGGGGCAGACAACAATCAGAAAACCTACAAATGCATTGACTTGACGCTTATAAAACTTATGTTCATATTTTATACCCTAGTTTCCTATATCTCTGACACCATATTCTTAGACAGCTCAGCTTGAAACGTCAACACTTAATTGGAAATTTTCCATTTAATTATTCTTTAATATATTCGTCAGAAATTTTAGTCTTCCCTATCTGTCCCTTCACTTTCCTCAATTTTGGTAGACTGAAATTGCTACCCATATATTCTATTTATTTGCGTTATTATTTATTGCGTATTATTATGCAATTTTCCCACCATTCTTTTTGATTTACTTTAATTTTTGCATTTTTATATTAGTATTTCGTAGGTTTGAGGGTACGAGAACCGTTGAAGAATTTCTCTGTGAAAATTAATGTTCATTATTTCTTTATTTCAGTCATTTTACCTTACGAAAGTTTTCATAGGAATGTTGTATCTGCACAAAGCTGAAAGAAACCTGTATAGTTTATAAAGGCAAGTATTTCATCAACTGTAAAATTAAAAACTGTTTTCTTCGTTAGATACAAGGGTAAGCTTCTGGTATTTACAATGAAATAAAAATGTATTTAAAACGGTATTTTCTTCAAATTTTGGTTAATTTGAATTAAGAGATTATCATTTGTTCCGAAAATCGTTCCATCTCTTTTCAGTGACCCATCATACAGATTCTACTTAAATTGTAACTTAAATTATTTTGGCAATGTTCTAGTCTTCTCTTTAGAAATTTGAACATTTAGAACACGCTTAAAGGCAACTTTGCTATTTTTGAAAAATTTATTCCATGTGATCTTAAATTTAAGACAGTAACAAAAGAAATAGAATGCTTAAAGAATCTCAAATGTAAAAGAATATTGTGCCATTCGGAAAGATACAAACATTCAGAAACAATTCACAAATAAACAGAAACAATTTCACAAATAATCAAAAACATACAATTTAAATATTTTTCAAATTAGGCAAAACTCAAAGCCACTGAAATGAACGCAATTTAAAAGAATATACTTATGACTGTTCTCATGAATGTGAAACAGCTGTAAAAAATTTACGAAACACTATACTTTAGAAACGTATTTTTTCTTTATTTATCCAAATTTCAACTGTGATGTATTTTGTCCCATTAACATTGCATTAAAATGAGAGAGCTATTTTACATCAGTTAGTATATTTTTGTAACATTTGAACAAAGAAAATAACAAACAGTTTTTAAAATTCTCTTAGATTTTGAATACATAGATAGAATATTTGTAGTTAATTAAGATGAATATTAAGAATATAATTTTATGTATTAAGGTAAATTGTTAAGATAATTTCTCTTCTGAAAACCTTTAGTTTGAGATTTGTGCTAAGAAAATGACTTTTATTATTTTGGTTACTGTTTCCTTAAGGGATTTGTAGATTCCTAAATAATATTTTAAAATTTCCTTTAAAGTCTTAGCAGTGAAAAAGATTTTTAAAGCTAATAATAAGTACGTTAATATGTGCTGCTAATTTTTAATTTAAAAGTGTATGTTGCGGTTAATTACATGCTTAAATTAGCTTTTGTAGGTAAATTTGTGCCGTTAACAATGCACATAAATCCGGCTGAAGAAAACAAATTTTTCATTTAACTATTCTTTAATATATTCGTCAGAAATTTCCTTTGTTTCTATTTGTTACAAATTTGAAAGATTGACATTATTCAATTAAAGGAGAGATTTCGATTGATTCTTTCTTTATTTTATGAAACGGAAAAATTCA
The DNA here is from genome assembly GCA_000611955.2 of Stegodyphus mimosarum. Taxonomy (NCBI): domain Eukaryota; kingdom Metazoa; phylum Arthropoda; class Arachnida; order Araneae; family Eresidae; genus Stegodyphus; species Stegodyphus mimosarum. The sequence continues at coordinate 480,232 of KK116356.1, forward strand.
TGTTATTCCTTTGCGTTAAAATGGAATTAAGATGTATCACATTTTAGTTGATGTAGAAGGAACAAAATGAAATTGAATTAACGCAAATTGTTTCCTTTGTTGCTTATTTTGTGTCTATGTACGCGACTCTGAGATGCCTCAGGGAATTTAAAATCAAGAAACTGATAGCTAAATATATTCTGAACATAATTAAATATATGAAGGTAGGAACAAAATGATTTTTGCTCTTTATTTTATGATAATTCGGAAAATACATTCAATTTATAATTGAATAAAAAACAGATTAGCTAAAAACGGAATACGATATCTAACATTTCTAGAAACTAAATCTCAAAAGATGAAAAATTCTTAGATATTAGTAGAAATGTTATTGAACATTATCAAATACAGATTGCATACTCTAAGATTAAGAGAATAATAGTTGAACAGATTTTAAGAGTAATTATCTCCCGCCCGTTGTATGTTTTAAATAGCTTTGAGCTTTCAGCTGTAAGTACAGTATCACTTCTGGTTGATCATTTGTAAACAAAACCTAATTTATAGTTCTAATAAGCAGAGAGGTCTGCATACGAAATTGTGTACTACATTTTATTAGACATAATTGGTTATGTGCAAAAACTGGATCCTCTAAATTCTAACCAGCATAATAAAGTGTTTTTCGCCTTTTTTATTAAACATTGTATTTTAAAGTGCAGTTAAGTAATGTATAATTTAATTCATTTCGGTTAAATAAAATTAAATGTTTATAATAAAATAAAATAAAATGATATGAAACAAATACAATAATTTAACTTTAATTTGTGTTATTTCTATAGTATCAACAAATTTGAATTAATTTGAATCTGCAAGTGTATCCTTGCGACATTTAGGTGAAATTAAACAATACTTATTTAATTGGAACAATATGTTATGATTTATGATGCAGCTGTATCTTAAAAGTTGATTGCTGCGAAATTGTTATAAGCTTCAAATTCACTTCTTCACTTAAGTCTTCAGAGCACGACTTGCTGTTGGATATTACCCTGGTCATCGGAATCAAAGGATAGTGACGGAAATAAAACGTAACTGATAATTAATTAAAAATTATTAATAGAAATTTGTACAAAAACATCAATGAACATAATGGACAATGTTGATTATTCACAAAATGTTGAAATTAACACCAAAAATTTTAGAATGATGCAAACTTTAAATAATCTCTCGTCGAAAATGTTTTTTTTTAATATGGTGTATGGACACATTGTACAGACATGCACAACTCACATCTTGATTTCGTAGACTTGTGTTGTGTTGTTCGTAGACTTGTAGAAGTGCTGATGAAGTCTTTTTGAATTCCACGCCATTCTTCTAAAAGTCCACTTTTCAGCTCCTGGAGGATCCGGGAGGAAATGGAAACTCTGGAATTCGGCGCCGTAAGGTATCCCAGACATGCTCAATCGGATTGAATTCAGGTGAGTAAGGTGACAATCTATTCGAGTAATATCTTCTGTTTGGAAGTATTCTGAGACACACATGATTGATGAAGCCAGCATTGTCATCCATCAGCTAAACTTTGGGCCAACAGCACCACTAAACAGTATGACTTCGGATTCCAGTACCTCGTCTGTATATCACCGAGCAGTTACAAAACTTCCTTGAATGATATGCAGCTCAGTGCGGCCATTTGTCATTATTCCTCTCCAAACCATTGAACCGTGGTTACGGAAATGGTATATTTCACGGGAAAAAGAAGGAAAGTTGCGTGTTCCTTCCTCTCTCCGGGTCAAATTAGGTCTAGAAGCACTGTTGAGACTATATCTGGTTTCGTCAGAAAACAATACTATAGCCCAGTAGTCTTGACTGACGGGGGCACCAGTTTAAACGGGCCCCTCTGGAAGCTGGAGTGAGAGGGACACAAACCAAAGCTTTTCTTGCAATCTCTTTAAGCTTTCGTGCAGCAGAAAACCGAGTCATGCAAGTTGCTGTGGCAGTCTGAAAGCCTAACCCTAATCCCACGTATTCGCTTTGCGGTTTCTTTGAGCCGACAACGACAGGAAACGATCTTCTGATGCTTTTGGTCGCGCTTGACCGGCTGTCTATCCACTGATCTACTGCTTAAAAAGTAACTCCAAACTCTTGGTATAACACATTAAGGGACATTCAAAACTTGGGCGATCTCCATTTATGTTTGACTTCCCTCGATTCTATAAAGTATTCGCTACTTCTAACTGTCACTCAAATGATGCCTTTGAGCCATAACTACTGAATACTGGTCACTATCAGAAACCACATTTCCCTTAAAAAATACTATAGACAGGAATTCCAACATGCGTTCATTGCGCAATAAATTGGCAGTCATGGAATTAGCATATTTTCGACTCTATTGTGTACGCGGAAGTGCAATTTTGTGTTTAATTGCATTTAATAAACATAAATAATTACAAAATTGGGCTCTAGTTCTGACATCAACTTAGTGAGTCCATTTTTTGCATTATCCTTTAATACTGATGACCGGTGCATAAACTGATAAACTGTTATGGTCATAGAGTGTCATTTCAAGTTGCCAACGTTTACTCAAAATTCTTTTATATGAATGCGGAAAACATAAATAAAGATAATAGAAAATTCTGCCGATCCACACTAAAAACATCAAAGCCGTTTCTGCTGCTTCCCATATTTTTTGCGCTATCCTGATCATCATCTACTTCATGGAGGGTATTCGATAGTTCCTTGGGGAACGTTAGTTTTCTTTTTTCTCTTCCAGCTTTCCAAGTTCGTTTATCTCACAACTCTCAGTGATATTTGTCAAAATGTCTTTTAGTAGTGGGTACAATTTTCTTGAAATCCTGCCTCACAGTTTAGAAGATATCTAGTTTCTTAGCTAACGCGAGCGCGATCCAACCGTTTCCTTTTCCTCTATGTATTTCATTTTAGCTTCGTTACTCTATCTACTTCGTTACTATCTGGTCCGCAGCAAATAGTTCTTTTAGCTCTTCAAAACTCATATATAAAATCTTTCCTTCTATTGTCAGCTTATTTCTATGCTCTTTTACGAGTGGTGCAGACACCAGAGTGCCTGGTTCCAAAAGAACCTACCTCCATCGGAGCCTAATGGACTAAGCAGTTAAAAGATTTACTGAAAATTCAAGCTGAATTCCTAAAATTCATTAATAAAACAAGGCGTTCTGGACTGGAGAGTGTCAAAAAACAGATAAGTAGCTATAACAGCAAAACTCAAGAGAGAATGTAAGTTAATACCACATCATACCAGAGAAAATGAAATCCAAATGTAATTTTAAAAAAAATATTTAAATAATTACACAATTACAATGCAAAAATACACTAAAGCTGACAGAAAGAATACCAACAAAAATAATCGAAAATAACATCACAGGTGAAAGTTGTTCCCATGTGAGAATACCTTACTAAACAATTCTTCAGATGTATTAATAATCACGACCATTTCATCAATAGATGTTGGGGCTTCGTCTAACCTACCAGCAACGGTTTGTATATAACAATCAAAATAGAAAAGTTAGATTTCATTAAATGCTTCTTACATACATGCTAGCAAAAATAGTAGAAAATTTGGCTGAGCTATTTCATAAATTCTTCATCGTGGCACTGAGCCTTCAGAAAATTTACATTTATTTGGTCTATTTATAGTGGTAATATTATTGTTCGCAGTCTTGTTCGAACTTAGAACAGTCTGATCAGAAGTGCCAAAATCTAGTGCTTTGTGGTGAGTCCGAACTCTTTTCATCATTCCTACTTCTGATATTGATGGGATTCTTTGGTCATTCCTTGAATTTAACGCAATGTTCTCATCGCTGTTGCAACAGATAGGCGAAAAGATCTATTTGGTCATACAATCCTCACTTTTGAGAGGTAGTTCACATTTGACACAGCTCCTAGCAAATTTACAAGGGAGAAAATATTGACAGTTTTGGAACTGGGTTACATTAACTTTGAAATTGTACGATTCGAAAGAAATGTAGACATTGAGTAAATTTTCAGTATCATAAATGCTCTCTACTCCAGGTTCATTAAGTAAGCGAATCTGGACTAGAGGCACTGGCATTCTAGTCTTAAAACGGATCATGTGGGCAAATTTGAGAACACTAAATCTTTGAGCTGATAATTCATTATTGATCTCCTCTGTGGATGGTTCTGAAGTAATTTTTCGTAGAACTACGTTAATCAGCTTTAACGTATTAGGGCGTATGTGATAGTACTGAACTTTGTTTTCCACAAAATATCCTGATTTTAAGTGTGGTGTTTTTTTTTCTTTTTTTGCAGAAACAGTACAATTTAGAGAATATAATTGTATGTTTTACTTTAGGCTTAACTGTCTCCCCACGAGGTTGGGCTTCACTGTTAGCCGTATGTTGGTTATTAGCAGTAGAATTATTCTCTAATAATATGGTGATTGTGATCTCTAATAATATGGTGATTAGAGTCATCATTTCGTATTATCAAAACTTAACGTACGTGAAATTTACTTATTGAACATAAAATATGTATTTAGATAACTGATGCTTTATTTATTATGGGTTAATTCATTTCTAGTGTTTTGGTCCATATGATTCGTGAAAGTGAACCAAAATTATTTAATATGAAATAAGATATTGCTGTTTTCTGTTATTTGACTTCTAAATTAATAATGCTGTATTAGGAAGAGAGTGCTTTTTGCACCCTTCGATTGACTTCAAGTTACGGAGAATATTTTGATCAAACTGAATTTGTTTTAATCAAACATACTGAAATTGTTTTCATTAGATGTGAAGCTAAATTTGATTTTAATGTGCATTATGTATACGGAGACATGAGAAAGAGTTAAATTTTACGAACCGCTAGAAATTTGACAATTATGCCTACAATATGAATCATCAAAATAAAAACTAAATATTAAATATCTCAGAGTCTGCGTAAATGGATGAATTGCTTTGCATTTTCCAGATTAATGATCTAAATTTCTAGTATAAAGAAATTGCATAACTTGGTTACTTTTAGTTAATATTTTTATCTAAGATGAATAAAACATTACTTTTTTATATCGAAGCATTTCATTATTCAGCAGTGTCTACGCTGTGATAAAAATGAACACGGTATCTTAGAGAATAAAAAATCGAAAAAGTTGTTCATTGGTATGAAGTCAGTTTTTTGAAGATAAAAGCTGAAAGACACCGATACGCCTTTCTATTTTTACTATAGCATGGGCGACAGAAAAAATATCTATTCTTAAGTAACAGAAACCGCGTGTAAACCAGATTGCAAGGAAATGAGGAAAATAAAACAGAAAATCTGCTTTCATGCTCTAACCTTATCAGCAACAACGGACACAAGCCGTAACCTAAAACATTACGGTCTTTGGTTATGGAAAAATTAAAAACCACATATTTAATATGTATATATGTACACACGTAGACGCATACTTTGGTGTTAAAAATTGAGAGAATTTTCGAATTCGATCGATTACTTCCAGAACAGTTGAACAGCTTTTAATGATATTTTTATAGACATAGATTGATGCAATATAACGAATATGCTATATAACAATCGTGGTACACAGAAATGTTCGTCCATAAGTCTAATCAGTACAGTAAGATCTAGAACAGAGTTTTGCAAGATGGAACAAAAAAAACGGATAATAGAGAGAGTGGTCCCTTTTAACAAGCACATAACTCTCACGACGTGATTTCATTGAAAATGAGGAATATTTTGAGTTTCTGTGGAAATCGTTCTTAATCCTGCAACAACTCTACTTTTATGTCCCACAGAAGTCTCAAAGGAGGATGAGAGATACATTTTCCTTCCCAAGAATGTCCTAGGCACGTTCTATGAGGTTAAGCTCTGGGTGTCTAGCTGAACAGGCCATTGGTTTGATATCCTTAATTCACAGAAAACCATTCATAAGATTAACCCATTGTGAATAGGTGTTCCCGTCGGTTGTCTCAAAAATGCATTGAGGACTAACTGCATTCCTGAAAAAACAAGCATTGGGCTATAAAATTTCTTCCCTATACACCATAGATATCATGAATGAACTATGAAGACACGACGGTCTGTGCACCAGTCCAACATCATGATTGTCTATACCATCAGTTCTCTGCTGAGATCCCTTTCTAGGATCCTAGAAAACATACAGTTGTTCTGTGGTTCTCTCCAAATTAAGCCTCATGGAGAATGAGTGATCAAACTGAATTGGGGCAGATACATGAAGGGGATGGTCCCAAAAGGATGCTTGCTACATTCTTTATACTATGGTAAAAGGGGTCACTTGGCTACAAAAGTGAATGTTACATAAACAGTTAGTATTCCACAGAAGAAATGGCACCTTAGAACTCTTATGATCTCCTATTCCGTTTCAGTTCTAAACTTAATAAAACATATCTGGGGACATTTGCAGTTCGCTTTTGTCTTCCCAGAAACATCCACAACCAGCAATTACGCTGAAAGCGTGATTGCTATAGGCATAAGTTAAAATTAGGGGAATTAGGCAACAGCTACTTAATTCCCATAATTATAAAGCCAAGTTGGGAGTTGAGTGGCGGGTACGGTGACAGCAAATACCTCTATTCTGTAACGTGCTAGATAGCTGGAACTCTTTTAAAGATTCACAATATCACTGGATAAAATAAATATCTCGTTATTACTTGTCGATCCTTATCGACATATCTTAGCTGCATAACATATCTCAGTACAGGGCTTAGCACAAGGGGGGGAATCTGCACACTACAATTTTAATCTTCACAGTTAAATTATTTAACCAATGGAGAAATATGGCTCAGTAAACAGAAGTTATTTAGCAGGACAGTGCAAGCTGATAAAAAAAATAAGAATGTCCTCTGCAACAAGACAGCTGAAATATTTATATTTTGAAATTCTTTATTGTATTCTAAATGATGATCTGATAAAGGTTCACTGCAAGAAGAGAAATGTTGCGTCAATGCAGATTTGAAGGGGGTTGTATTATATTTAGATCAGAAATTTAAAGGTCTATTTCTAATTAAGCGTCTTTTAATTAAGATAATAAATTTCCAATGTCGCCATCTATCCTGCGAAATCAGTTCATTAAATATTCAAGAGATTATTTGATTAATAATCTAATTAATAAAGGAATCACAAATTAGATCATATTGTAGAGATATTAGGATATTTTAGAAGCAGAAAATGGGAAAAATGAGCAATGCCTTCGCCGCGACTCGAACCACGGAGCTCTCGAATACGCGCCGAGCGTGCTGACCACTACACCACGAAGGCATGTGAAGAAGGCGAGAGAAATACTTTATAATGTAAGGGGTTAACTGTCTAACAAGAAATCCACACAAAAGTGTAACAAAGCAATTCAATATAATAAAACAATAAATTTAATATATAAAATTATTTAAAACATAGCTTAGTTTTTTCAAGTAGCAGCCAAAGATATTTTCCTCAGCACCGTGTTTCTAAATTATTTCCTGATGGTTCTGATTTCTTGAAATAATTCAGTCCTCGAAATATGATTCAGATATAATGATGCTATGACATATAATCACATATTTCACAATCATCCAGATGTAACTCAGAAATGTGTCTCTGTCTAAAATTCTCCGACTGCTACTTTAAAACATTATTATGCATTTTTTATATTGATTATATTATATTACATCAGTTTTATTGAATTACTGTTTCAGCTTTAATGTGTGTAATTCCTGTTACTCTATTTTATGATTTCCTTTAATTATAATCTCTTAATTTTATCTACATACATATGTAGATATATATATATATATATATATATGTATGTAAAATATAAAAAAATGCCTTTTCTCTACGCGAACAGGCAACCTTTAATTAACTTTCCACAATTTCAGAATCTTCCCCGTAGACCAGTACTATCGAGAACACTCTGGCATGTTATGCAACCGCCACAATAAGTAGCTCTACGCGCCATTGAGTAGGGACTTTGGCTCATTGACTCTACGGACTTTGTTTTGTGGAGCACCTTCCTATTGTTTTACTTGTACATAGTCCTTTACATATTTAAATAAGATTTTTACATAGTTACCCTAGAATTGTACCTAGTGTGTAAACAGTATTTTCCGTGTATCTCATCCTCACACCCAAGCAACATTCGAGAAGTTAAGTTTCGGGAGGGTGACCCATAACACGTGACAACCGTGTTATGATTTTAAAGTTCTATTTCACCTATTTTTGGAGAGAATTGACTACGGAAACTTGTAAATAGTTTTTCTGATCAGCGGAAGACTCGTGGAAAAAATATTTATTAGAATCTTTCACACTAATATTTTGTTGTATATTGTTTTTAAATGAAATACTTCTAGACACTCCCTGCAACCAACCAGATGCCTGGATTCGTCCCACGTGACAAGGTGTCACTGCCTCTCTCCCAAGTACCATCCTACCTACGGGACTAGATCATGTATTTTAATCTTTGCATCTCTTAAAGCAACACAAATGATGATTGCCGGCCAAAAACTTAATTTTTTTCTTAAGTCAGGCTATAGTGGAGCCTGGAATTTCCTCCAGACTGCTTTCCGCGATCGCATGCTCTAAGGACCCCACTGCTCTGCCCCTTTTTCTCATCTTTGTTTTCCCTCCGTCAGAATGCAAAATTCTTAGATTTAATACTATTTAATTCCACTCATTATTAGGTATGTAATCTGGAGATCTTCGTCTAAAAGAAAAAATGATCGGCTATTTGAATTGAATAAAGATACGGAGTTTTAAAGGGAAATTCTTCTGTGCCTTATTCTGCTGCCTTTCATATGTAAGCATAACACCTGTGCATAAATTTTTTTAATATATAAATTTTCCGCAATAGCATGTTCCGGACTATACTAAAATTATAGTAATTAATATACTATTGGGTTGACAACTAAGTAATTGCGGATTTCACTCATAGATGGCTTCAGTTCAATTTTTAGGTTTGCAAACGTAGTACAAATGTAAAACACATTTTGTTATTTGATAGTTGGCAATTCAGCTGTGAGTCAGTAAAAAAAGTTTTTTGATTGGTTGCGTAGGTTTCGTTTGGAGTTCGTTGAAAAATGGAAAATCAAAAGGAACATTTTCGTCGTATTTTGCTATTTTATTTTCGCAAAGGGTAAAACGCATCGCAAGCTCATAAAAAGTTATGTGTTGTTTATGGTGACGAAGCCTTAAAAGAACGGCAGTGTCAAAATTGGTTTGCCAAATTTCGTTCTGGTGATTTTTCACTCAAAGATGAAAAACGCTCTGGTCGTCCAGTTGAAGTTGATGACGACCTAGTCAAAGCAATAATCGATTCGGATCGTCACAGTACAACACGTGAGATTGCAGAGAAGCTTCATGTATCACATACATGCATTGAAAATCTCTTAAAACAACTTGGCTATGTTCAAAAACTCGATACATGGGTTCCTCCCGAGCTGAAAGAAATGCATTTAACGCAACGCATTAAGAGCTGCGATTTGCTAAACAAACGTAATGAAAAAGCTCCATTTTTAAAACGACTGATAACTGGGAATGTAAAATGGGTTGTTTACGACAATATCAAGCGGAAAATATAGTGGAGCAGGCCAGGTGAACCAACTCAAACAATAGCAAAAGCTGATATTCATCAAAAGAAGGTTTTGCTATCAGTTTGGTGGGATTACAAAGGAATTGTCTACTTTGAACTCTTACCACCCAACCGAACGATCAATTCTGATGTCTACATTGAACAACTAACGAAATTAAACAATGCAGTTGAAGAAAAGCGGCCCGAATTGACAAATCGAAAAGGTGTTGTATACCATCATGACAATGCAAGGCCACACACATCTTTGGTCGCTCGGCAAAAATTATTGGAGCTTGGTTGGGATGTTTTGCAACATCCACAATATAGTCCTGACCTTGCACCATCTGATTACGTTTTGTTTTGATCTTTACAAAACTCCTTGAATGGTAAAAATTTCAATAATGATGATGATGTCAAATCGTACCTGATCAAGTTTTTTGCTAATAAAAACCAGAAGTTTTATGAACGTGGGATTATGATGCTGCCTGAAAGATGGCAAAAGGTCATTGATCAAAATGGGCAATACATTACGTAAAGTTATTTAGTTCCATGAAAAAATTGTCTTTGATTTTCTAAACAAAATCCGCAATTACTTAGTTGCCGACTCAATAGAATTATATTAATTCTTGTTTACGTGAAAGCGATGTGTACAAATTACTATAATACGTACATCAATATAACATCTGTGCATAGAAAATGAAAAGTTTAGTCACTCTCACGTCCCAGACCATGACAGACTTATAAAAAACTAAAGTAATAATTAGAAGTCTGCAAAAACATTTTACTGCAAAAACAATCATTTTTAATAATAAACAAAATTATAAAAACAGATTATTAATTAAATGTAATCAGGAAACGTTCTTGCCAGCTGCATGGTTAAGTTTATTTCAGATGCAAATGTTTATGTCAACAGCGTATAGACTGAGCACATAGTATAGAACTTTTTTTATCTGCATTTTAAGTATTGGGAAGGAAACCGCCAATTTAAAAAATGTATTAATTACGTTTACATTCACTGTTTGCATGATATAGTAGGGCTAACTTTCAGAATTCGTTCTCTAAGGGCACTGCTGTTGATCTTATAAACTAGAATCACATTTATCACGAATTTCTGCTTTTAAAAGTTATTTTGGTACTTAAGGGCTTAGTTAGGAATATTATATATAATTTAAGGATAAAAAGGTTTACATTATTGGTTCTTTCTGTTTCGAGTATTTTCAGTAATTAGAGGTAGTTTTATGTAACATATACCGAATGCGGCATGTAATACACTGTTTCGTTATATGCAACATATTATTATTTATATACGTTATATTGTTGAAAAGTCCACATAGTAGCAAAATGATTAGGTTTAAACTAGCAATTGCGTTAAATTTTTGATTAAGCTACACCTTAAACATGTTTGAAACATTTAACATATTTTTTACACCTGGTATAAAGTGGCTGATTCAGAAGGAAAAACTTAACTGTTTCATCTCGGATTTCAATTTTATGATGCAAATTTCTCTTCGTTATACTTACGATATGTCAGTTCTAACTTCCTTAACGGCAATACTTCAGATTAATATTATTTTATTATTATTGAGCATAATCTTTATTGCAGGATTCCAACTAATTATCGAAGCCGTGTTTTTCATTACTTGCGGTCATGAGCACATTACTCACACATCACAATAAAGCTTATGCTCAATTCGGCTATGTCTCTCTGATAGTAAAAAGCTAGGGCTTCTCCTCTTAAAAATTCTCAGAATAACAACTGTTTGGAAAGTTAAATTTCTGAACGTTTATGGAAACAGTTTTGGGTTTGCTCAAGGATAGTTTTGCTTGAGAACGCGTTTGCATGGAGAAAACAGAAAGAAATAATAATATAGCGCACGCTTCAAGCATTAATTTCAATCTTGAACTGGCGAAAAAAGATCGTAATTTATTCGCATAAGAGCTGGATGAAAATATGCAGTTCGCTGACCTTCAAAGGCCTGGAATAATTTGAAACGTTCGCACTCTGAAAAAATTTTCATTTTACTATAAACAAACGCTGGATTGATTTTGAACGGCTTTCACTAGATTGCATTATCAAACACTCGCAGCAAAATCTACGATTCGATTTTTTCTTCATATTTTCATATTGTTTTTGAATTACGTTGCACTTATTAAATCACTGAATATTCTGCATTAAATATCGAAGAATGCATTTTTCTTAAACATATAGAACTTGTAAACACGCTTGTTTGGGCCCGATTCGGTGTAGATTACTTTCTGATTCTTCGCTGCGCACACAGAATGACGGAGTCTTCGATATATTGAATATTAACTAAGTCTTTTCGACAATCGTAGCAATAATTTCTATTATAACACCTCTGGGTAACAGGTACACATTTTGTCGACTCAGTTATGATAAAAACTATGGGAGAGTGCTGTATAATTAATTAGAATGATGAAACTCACAGGACGGACAGAGAGAGGTAGCCGAATTGAGTGTTTATGTCTGGACATTTATTTCGTTACTTATGATCATAAGCACATTACCCACATCACAATTTTGTATAGAGTATCACATTTTTAATAACGGCGTAGTTAGCAATACGACAAAGCCTAAGCGAAATTAAATAGCGTCCAAGCGGCAACTGAAAAGCTGCAACGTAACTGTGCATTTATCCATTTTGTCAGTCTGTTATTTAGTTTAGATTAGAAAATTTTCAGTTCCCAAAAGTTATGTCATCAGCGTTGCGCAGGCCATGCGAGATGGAATCGATAGTAAGTTATATGTATGGGTTGATCTAGAAATGACACAGTGTAGAAAAAGGCATTATTATTTTTAGAATAGAAAGGAAGAATTGAGGACTAGTGCTTTGATTTACATATTGTTTATCTTACACACAAGCACACATGCAAGCACACACACAGACACACACACACACGCGCACTCATACATATATTTATATATACATATACATATGATATTTTAATGCGTAGTCGTGATGGTAGAGTGGCAAGACGGGAAGATGATATTGACCAGACCAAGTTCAGCTAATTACCATCTTTATTTCTAGGCACATTAGAAGAATTCTTCGTGGACAATATACATTTTGATCGTAAACAATTACGTTAATTTCTTTCATACACAGGTAGAGAGATACGAAGTCATTTCAGGCAAGTGGGCATAGCATTGGGGATACTTTAGCAGTGGCGGGAAGCTAGAGAAAGGAATGAACTAATATAATTGCCTCGAGAAGTAGTATTTATACTAGATAGGTGCACAAAGCATTACTAAGTTATGATTGGTTAATTTTGGGTTTGTTATATAACGTGGAAGAATCTCGAATTTGGGAGAACAGATGAATTTAAGGAGAAAGTACCAAATCTAAAGTAGTTAATTTGAGCTCGTAATTATTATTAAAGTAGCCATTTATTTTGTTATATCTTATACGTACGTATATGTGCGTGAAAAATCGTTATATAGACATATTAGACTGAAGTACATATATGAAACATCTTGGATGTTGAAGTAGTTGCAAATATGGACAATTTAGCAACCTTCATGACAAAACATTTCTTGTATTGCGGATGAAAATTGTTGATGCATCATTCATAAATTAACGCTGTAAGCGCTCCCGTTAAAAAAAATTGCAACAGCAAACAGTTGGTAGCATCGAAGCTAGACAGAATGCGACATATCAAATGCGAAATTTTGGATCTGACTAATCTAATTTTAGTTGAAATTTATGGCTACTGGTTATTCTTGTTTTTGGTTCCCAATTTTGAGATCTTATTTGCCAAAGTATTATATAAATATGTGTTCCTTGAGAGCTGTTCGACAATCATATAGTGTGGTTTTGTTTTGAAATGGAGCAGTTTAGAGAGATTTATTATATTTAGTACCGAAAGGGAAAAAATTCAAATTAAAGAAGAGAATTTAAGGATTATTTCAAATTGAAGTTAGCATTTTAATCTAAGCAGTTTTTGTTTTACAAATTCCACTTTGAAGAAAAAACAAATTGAGCGGCATAAAAGCCTTTTATGGAAAAGCAGTACAGCAGTAAAAGAAATAAAATTTAAGTCATAAGAGTTTGAACTAAATTAACGCTGTTTAAAATAATTGCAGGTTATAAATTTTCAAAAATATGTTTCTTGACAATAAACCATACTTGTTTCAGTCGTATATTAATTCCAGTCCAGTTTAGAAAATGTCCTTGTTTTTCAACGCTCAGATAAACAGTTTGATCAAGAAAGGGTTTTTCAAACGCTTCCCTCTCAACAAGAAAAACATAAAAATTTGCTTAAGCATGGTTCGAAGAACGTAACGAGGACGTTATATAACTTATGTGGTCCCTTAGACATTAATGAATAATTATAGATATATTTGGAGTCCAAACGTTGTATAGAAAATTTTCTTCCAGTTACACTTGTAGAGTCATTAGGTTATTTTTGAAGCAGACAGCGTGAAAATTGTGCAATTCCCTCGTCGGGACTCTAACCACGGACCTCTCGAATACGCGCCGAGCGTGCTGACTACTACACCCCGAGGGCATGCTAAGAAGGCGAAGAAATATCTTATATACCCCATTTTTAAAGAGCGACTGCAAATTAGGGAACCTAATCGCCAAATCCTGGTGGTGGAGAATCATCATCCACCACCTTTTTTAGTTTGGGCGTCACTGTGGAGTTATTTGGTTATTTTTGAAGCAGGAAGCATGAAAAAGGGGCAGTGTCCTCGTCGGGACTCGAACCATGGAACCTCTGTGCGCCGAGCCTGCTGACCACTGCACCAAGAAGGCATGCTTTGAAGGGAGAAATATCTTTTACACTTTCGAAATTAAACACCGCTGTGCATTCGAAATTGCTTTACATACGTTAAACCTAATACAAGATCTGTAGGCATTCGTTTCACATCGCATGCAATTCATACTACAGTCAAAGAATTCTTCAGTCTCAGCATTTGTACTATTCATATCAGCCAGTTTCCTTTGAAATTTAGTCAAAGCATCCCCTTCCTTCACAGTCCTCGTGTGCTAACTCGTAATTCAAATACTACTATTCCCAATAACAAACATTTTCTTTTATTTCACGGGTGTTTATATCATTTTGCGAGCCATCTATATTTTCAGGATTTTTAAATTTATGGATTAATAAAATTTGCGGTCAAAGGCGCAGTGTTTATTTTAGGTTTGAATTCGTTTTCATTTTCAAGCTTCTTTTAATGCATAAGCCATTTTTGAGAGAACTGAGCAAATTGTATATTTTGTATAAAAAATTATCTTGACATACCCCAAATATTATTGATAGAATTTAATACCATTTAAATTTTATTAACAAAATTCGAGTTTATTATTATAATAACTCGCATATTTAAATCAAGCATGAAATCAACATGAACGCAAACTACGAGTATCATAAAAGGCAGAAGATGTAACGAAAAATCTTCTGTTACATTAGACCTGCTTTTTGTTACATTTTACCTGCTTTTACAAGATATATATTTTCTGTGTAAGATATTTTCTTCATTGTTATGTCTTATAAAAAGAAAGATATTTTTGAAAGGATGTCCAATTAAGGAAAGTAACCAACATGAATGTAATGCGCAACAATCTATAGTATTAACTTTTTCTGAGATCTTTATACTTAATGGAACTAATGGTGCTTCTATGTGATTAATTCCCTGCAATGTGGCGCAAAATGTTATTTTGAGAGTTTTTCTCTACGATATGCTTTTTATAACTTGCATTTTCTGTAGCATCTTAAAATCATTTGAACAACCATTACTCACCGTTTCATTCACATTTTAAACATTTTAACCATTAAACACAGAGGTGGAGTCTATATGACTGCGTCAATATTCTAGAACTGCGAAACTGCTTAAAAATTATATAGATATTCTTCTCCTTTTCAGTACTTTCAAGTTGATATAAAATATAATTATTCCTAAAATTTTATTAAACTCTATCCTTTTTTAAAATATTTTTTTAAAATTTGGCAGCTGCCACGTAGACCTCACCTCAGCGTTTATGTTACCTTTTTCTCGCATGAGAGGGAGATGGCTTTCAGAGAGTGCTAGGAGTTTCCAGCATAATGTATTCTAACCCAGATGTAACTGATATCCTTAAAAAGTGTAAAACAGACTCTCTTCTACACCCTAGACTAAGAAGAAAAATTGCCTATCTATATTTCAGCTGCAAAAATTCAACATGTAATGAATGTGCCAAGAGAATTTGCAAAAACTGTGTTGAAAATACTTGAAATAATGTGCATCAGTTTTTTTAATATTCTTTATGCATTATCCTTTTTTGTATTGTTTTACATAATCTAGATACTGTAAATAGAAAATTTATTAAATAGTTTGGTTTGTAGGTTTTTGCAAGTAAGTAGAGCTTATTTTATTTATTTGATTAAGTGTTCCATACATTTTCATATGTGTTTTAAAAATTAATTTTTAATGCATTAATTTTAGAGTTTCTAAAAAAGTACTAAAAAGAAATAATTACTTCAATATAACAAGCAAAGTGCATTAATACTTACATAATAACAATAGTACGTTATTTTAAAATTTTATATTTTTAAAATGCGTAAAATAGAGCGCAGTCTGAGAGACCCCTACTCTGTAATTACGTAACAGAAAATGAAAGTCTGTACTTAAGCGTTAAAGAGGTAATTTGAGACTTAATTCATGCCAATATACACTAATACATATGTTTGCAACACAAATATGTTTTTTTGCACAGGGTTTGAGTCCCATACTTAAAAGTAAATTATTTTTAAGAAAACGTTACCATATGTTTGCGTTCACTTTGGTATTGATTATTAAAACCCGAGATTTCAGGAGTCTTGTAATTCACAGGTAAACATTGCTGATGGTTTGAGCCTCCATTCTGAGGATTTGCTTATAGGCTAAGAGGCATGATATTTACGCAAGTCGACGACGTTCAAAAAGACAAAAATCTTCATGGCTTAAGAGAACGTGCAAAAACTGAATATCAGTCCAGTTTCGGTTGAAAGTGATCGTCAGTAGCCATATGTCTATTCGGCGGTTTCCGTAAAAGCGTGCACAGTCTTACTTAAAATGTATTTTCGTTTGAATTTCCGACAAACATATCAAGCAGGGGCTAAAAGAGATCTTCGTTACTTTTATGGAAAAGGCTTAGTTATTATAGAGTACGTTTTAAAGGATTTTATAGTATATATTTGTACATACACTCTATAACAAAACAATCGACGCACCAAGAAGGAATCATCAGATTGCTTTGAAATTTCGTATGCATAAATTTTTTGACCAAATATGCAAATGATTAAAATTTGGTGACCAATGAATGAATAGAGCATTCTCCAGCACATCGGAACTGCGCATCCGGCAGATGTATATAAGGAGCTATTCTTGAACTGTTGTTAAAAATTTCTGTTGCATTGCGATTTAAGATACCTTTCAACAACTGCAAAAATTCCTCGTCGCAGGATTCGAGCTCAATACGAGCAACTAACTGCCAGAGTTTGAAAGAGGTCATGTCATTGGATTGAAAGAGGTTGGGCAAATCATAGAATCACGAGTCGAATCGATGCGACGATGGTGGACAATGGCAGATTTCAGCGTCATGATGGAAGAGGTCGACCCAGCGTCGCAACAGATCGGGAGGACAGAATGACGGTCAGATCAGCTCTCTCAGCTCCTGATTCATCTCTATCAACCATCAGAAGTGCGACCCGCACACAAGTGGCCGACATGGCCATTCACAGACAACTGATAGAGAAGAATTTACTCTCGTACCTATCGTTACGCCACTTGCCGCTGTCGAGCCAGATTACAATGGTGCTTGGCTCGATCAGGTTGGAATGATGCTCACTGGGGACGTATAGTCTTTAGCGATGAATTCCGCTTACAACTATGTCGTGACGATCACCGAATAATGTTTGGAGACTTCCAGAGCAGCGTGTCGATCCTGCTTTCACTGCTGCAAGCCACACAGGCCCTCAACCAGGAGTTACGGTCTCTGGGTGCCATTTCTCGTGTCAGCAGGACACCTTTGGTAGTCATCAGAAGCGCAATTACAGCACAGCGGTACGTCGAAGACATTCTGAGACCTGTTTTGCTATTGTTCCTTTTGCAGTACCCTGGCCCATGTTTCAGCAAGATAATGCCAGACCACAGAACTGAATGCTATGAACTGTCTTACAGCTCGTCAAACACTTCCTTGGCCAACCAGATCGCCAGATCTCTTTCGCATTGAGCATTTCTGGGATATGATGGGAAGGCGAAGGTAGCTACCAGGGAATGTTAATGACTTAGCCCGACAATTGAAGCAAATTTGGCAAGAAATACCACAGGAGACAATGCGGGAGCTTCCCCATGCCATGTGGCAGCTTGCATCAAGGCTGGAGGCGAGGCAACATGTAATTGAGCTCGTTGCTTTGTAACTATGCAACTGTGAAATAAATCATTCAATTGTTGTGAAATTTTATCATTTTCTATTCTGTAGATAATCTTCCTATCCACCAATTTTTGTTTCAATCGGACAATTCCTTCTTCGTGCTTTGTTTTTTTATGTTATAGAGTGCATTTGAATTACTGTACAATTATTCTTGACTATATTAACAAGGGGCCCAACATATTGAAATGATCACGATAAAACCAAGGTGTGAAGACTTTATTATCTTCTAACCTTTGAGTTTTTAATACCGTTTTCATACTTTTATGTCTGCTTTCCGTATTTAAAAAAGAAATGCTTTTAATTCACTTTTGTGAGATCTAGCCATGACTTTTCCAACTA
This sequence comes from Stegodyphus mimosarum, assembly GCA_000611955.2. Taxonomy (NCBI): domain Eukaryota; kingdom Metazoa; phylum Arthropoda; class Arachnida; order Araneae; family Eresidae; genus Stegodyphus; species Stegodyphus mimosarum. The sequence continues at coordinate 498,508 of KK116356.1, forward strand.
GCCATCGACAATTTGTTTCGCCAGTGAAGCCAAACCGACAACCTAAGCGTCCACTTTTCAGTCTTTTCGTCTTTGTGAAGCTCTGGATAAGTCATGATTTCTTTGTTCTATGACTGATAAATTTTATGTATATTTCATATTTCTACATTTAATTTGATTCTTAAACTTGCAGGGTTCCACCCTTTTATTTCACAGTTCAATGTGAGGAACCTTGTACACTGATAAGTGAATAATCGCTTAAGTGTGTGAACAGAGACGTAAGACTCAAGAAGAGGGAACTACCCTTTATTTCTCAAAATAAGGATCAACACAGAGTCCTGCTCCTATCTCGTAGCGTAAAGCAAAGCCTCCACTTGGGCTTGAACCCAAATTAATAAGAATTTAAACTTAACTAATGCTTAACTAAGCTATCAAGATTCTAAGTAGTTGGCCTCTAAATCTCAATTAATACGGCGAAGCTATGAAGGGCCTAAGGTACGGCCGAGCATAGTAATAGCGTAGAGAGAAATGTAGCCAAAGACAAACGCGCGCTAGTCAGGAACTCAGGCCATAGACTTAAAACTACTCTTACTCATTTGCATAAACCGCGTTTCTGAAAACACATTCTGGTAGGAAATGTAAGCTGAAGCTAAAAGGGATAGAAAAGGTGCATAAACTTAAAATAACTGTTACAAAATTAGGATAAACCTTACAAAGTCAGTATAAATTGCCTAATGAATTTATTTTATTTATTATATGTTGGAATCTTTAAATTTTTTTTCTGTTTAGATTTTTATATATTTTTATTTTATTATTTAATTTCCTTTGCGTCGACAGGATTTCAAAACTTTCGAATTAACTGTTATAATTAAACAATTTAGAATGGTTAACAGCTAATTTTGGTTGAACAGAAAAGCAAATGTTTTCCAAATGAGAGGGTTCAACTGAATTTGAGGTACCTCCTCTTGATAACACTGAATTATATTCGTCTTCCTACCTATTTTTTGTAAATTTTGTATTTAGCATATCTATAAATGTTCTGACTATTGGTTGATTATTTATATATTTATAGGGAATTTTGAATTTCATTTCTTTCGGGTGTTTGTGAATTTGGTTCTAAATTTCTTAGCTTTTATCTAAAACTGATTAATTTTCAGCAAGCATTTTGCTTGGAAATAAAATTGGTATAATTTTGCTTAAAAATAAAAATGTATGATACTATATACACATACACATATACATACGTATAATCGGTAGATATAAAAAAAGAGAAAGTTGCACAGCTAAGATGCCATAGAAGTCCCATATGCAAAATTTCAACCTTCTATCTCTAATCGTTTTTCAACCATGCGAGACAGATACATATATATGTACGTAAGTAAAACATCATGAAAAAGTCCCTTCTGAACATATTTTAAATCGACTTTACAATCCTTTTTGAAAAAAGAACCCTTTATGCTATCTGCACGTAGAAACGTGACGTAAAAACTTCCAAACGGATTCTGTAACGGACAAAATGCCTATTTCCGTCAAAATATGATGACCGAAAATTTTCGCGATTACAACACCTCCTTTAGTTCGTACAAGGAAGTAAAAATTAATATCAGCAAAAGTTTGACCGCGTTGAATAAAACCACCAAACGTCTAGGAAATTATTATATTTTTCTGTTTGTAACAAAAACACCTGAGACTGTTCCTATCAAATAACTATATCATGACTGCTTGTTATTGATCAAATGCAAAATTTTGAAAGGAGTTCTGTTAGATTTCAATACTAGCTACTACTACTTTTTATCAGAAATACACAAATAACAATACTGTTAAGTTTGGTGCATGATAATATTAGTAAATTTAAAAGGAATTATACATAGTTTTCTTCTCCGTAGTTCTCATTC
>KK116356.1:500459-567678 GCA_000611955.2 Stegodyphus mimosarum
CTGAGTTTTATGAAGCACCGTAAAACATAATAAAATAAAATAAAAATAATTATAAAAAATCTAGAAGCTTTCATATTTTACATTACGCACAAACGGGCGTTTTTTTTAACGTTTTCCGTGTTACTTTTATTTATTAAATATCACGTTCTTCGCACTTAAACCATACAATTCAATTCAACAGCAATATCGCAAAATCATTTTAAAATGAGCATATCTTTAGAATTCGGATACAGAATCTCGCGCGCTGGAGATAAACATGTTTTTTTTCTTACAGTGTTGCCATTGCTCGCTTTAAAATAGTTGCGTTTCTTAGTAAAAAAAAAAAGCCGTTAAAATGCTACGAAATATGAAATCGATGATAAAACAAATTCCAGATTCCAAATTTGGGCTTCCAGATGGCCTTATTCGGAGGAAGATTACTGTTCAAAATTTGATGGCTCTAAGTACCTAACTTAAACTTTTACACTCTTATGAAACTCTTTTAGAAATTTGATATCACGCGTGTTACTACACCTTCTTAGACTGTTTATTTCATATCCTATGTTTAACATGTTTACTAATCGAGTGAACTTGACAAGCATCAAGCATTTCTTAACACATTAATTACATTGTCATTTGTTTTAATAATGCTAGGTTTGTTCAATATTTCATATTGCACAGAAATTGGAATCAGCTTTTCAGACAATGAAAAATATATTTAGCTAAAACCTTGTAGAGTCACTAGGTTTTTCTTGAAGCTGATGTTTTTCCTGAAATGCCCTCTCCATTACTCCATCGAACCTGGGTATCTCGAATACGCGCCGAGTGTGATATCGTTATACCATAAAGACATGCTGGAAGTAGGCAGAAAATACCTTATATACTCTCCTCCTTTTAAAGGACGGCTGGGGATTTGGGGACCCAGTTGACACACCCTGGAGCTGACTCATTATTGTCCACTACATTTTCAGTTCGGGCGCCATTGTAGAATCATTAGGTTCTTTTGAAGCGGGAAATGTGAAAATTCTGCAATGCCTTCACTCGAACTGACATTTCACAAAATGTTGTAAGGTTTTACTTTAAACTAACAAAGTTTTATGTTAATTTTCTCTTTCCTGTAAGAACTTATTTCAACTTCCCGTTGAAAGAGCGCGCGTTTCAGCTGTATGCTAATTTGAAGTGGAGCCAAGTTTTGGTATTTAAAGGTTAGCAAGGATGCGAGAGTGCTTTTAGTCTCAGATCACTGCGGCTCGGTTCGACGTCCACCTGACCAGCTAGTATTTAAATTCTAAGCCTTAGCGCTATTACTTATTAAAGTAATCTAACTGCGTTAGTATTAGCTAAATCTTGCTACGCACCATTGATAGTTTAGCATAGTGGCCAAACCCGCGTTCATGGCTCTGTGAGCAACGACTACTTAATTTCTATTTAACTTTATTTTAAATTATTTGATTATTCAAGTTAGACCCAAGTGCGGTCATTATTTTCTGTTATCCCTCCCGTGTTGGGAAGTGGCTGTAAATAATAGTCGTTTATTAAAAGAGAATTTTAAAACCTTCTTACGTGCAGTTATTCTACCACTTAACCAGAGTATTCTACCACAGAACATAACTGCATTCAGCTCCCTGTTCAAGATCAGGACTTCAACTACTTCACGAATATGTTCGCCAAAAGTATGCATAGAACACTCAGTCCGAAACATGAAAAGTGTTGGAAAGTAACACGAAAAGCGTTCAAAGACTCAAAACTGACATTTCACACGGGCCGAGAATGCTACCGTTACACCACGAAGGCATGTGGAAGGAGAGAGAAAATACCTTTTAAACTGTATAATTGACACCATGCTTTTATGTTCAACACTCATCTAAACATATTGAATGCAATGCGCCTTTTCTGGCGGCCGATTTCCGACCTATACTCATTTTATTATACACTCACTTCCAAAAGTTGAGCACAAAGATGTAAAATACAAACAAAATCAATAAATACTTCTTTGATTGACACAAAATTCGGTAGGAAAGTAGCATACATATTTATGCATAAAACAAATAATAATTATATGCCAAAATGAAAACAATATTAAATTTTTGTAAGTTATCAGATAATGACATACTGGAGACTTAAACAGAATTATGTATAAAGGGAAAATAAACAGCATAAAATGAAAAAAGGGACATTAATAGGATATGTGATCCCTCCTCACCTGTATACAAAGTTTACACCTTGTGACCATGCTTTCAATTAGGTGGTCAACCACCGCAGAATTAAGCAATCGCCATTCTTCTTGCAGAGCAGTTTCCAGCTCAATAAGAGTGGCTGGATGTGGGAAACGTGAAGTTACAGCACGGCCGAGAGCATCCCAAACATTTTCAATGGATTAAAGTCGGGCGAATATGCTGGCCACGCCATACGCCCAATCCCTTCACTCTCCATGTAGTCATCGACGATGCCTGCTCTATGGGGACGTGCGTTATCGTCCATTAAAACAAAAGTAGGGCCAACTGCTGCGGCGTACAATCTCACAATGGGTTCTAGGACTTCATGTCGATACCGGACAGCCTTCAGAGAACCCCGTTTAAAGATGTGCAGGTCGGTACGTTATACTAATGAAATCCCTGCCCACACCATAATGCTTCCGCCTCGGAATGCGTGATGTTCGGTGATGTTTCGGGACTTTTTGCGTGTTCGTTGTTCATGCCATATCTTTATATGCTTGTCATCTGGCTCCAGAGCAAATCTTGACTCATCAGTAAACATGAAATTGCCCCAGTCAGACACATTCCAATTGACATGTTCTCGGCACCACTGTAATCGTGCCTCTCTTGATTGGACGGATAGAGGAACACAAACTCGAGGTACCCGTACGTACAGTCTACTCATATGTAATCTTCGGCGTACAGTAGCTGCAGATATCGCCTTATCAATGGACGCTGTAACCATAGATGTCACACGTGTGGAGGTCGCTCTGCTATTCCTCTTGGCTACAATAACAATATATCGATCTTCCGCGGGGTTGTAAGCTTTGAGTGACCGGCTATGGGCCTTCGGACAACTGTCTGTGTAATTTGGAATTGTTTCCATAAACGTGAAATTACAGAATGATGAACGCCGAAGAAAAGAGCAATATCTGCGATCGACTGTCCTGCTTCAATGCGCCCCAGAGCACGCCAGCGCTCAGAATCTTCCATTCGTCTTCTGGATGTCATAGAAACACATATGTCTTGAATACAAATTGTACAAAAGTTTTAAACACCTTCGGTCAGCACTTACAATCAACTTCTGTAACCCTTCATAAAGCTGGCTTCTTATAAGACTGCCTTTTTTGCACATTGTTTTACATGAAAGTGCGATTGGCTGTTACCTAACATATTTGCATACTTCCATGTACCACTGCAGCGAATTGCACCCTCTTCAATTCTGATTGTCTCGGTAAATTAGCATTTTCCTCTCCGTGCTTAACTTTTGGACGTGAGTGTATTTTAAGAAGCACATTTTGAAATGATTCTTTAAATGAAATGTTATTTTTAATTGGTGTATCTTGCTCTTTCAGTATTTCTATCCACTTCAGTACCTTAGTTCGTGCACGGTCATATGCACTTTACATGTATTTCCCGACGTGGTGTTATTTTTGAACGTGGTGTTATTTACAAGTATTTTTATTTGTAATGCAGTCAGATATATCATTCGATCTCAGTAATTCATCTATTTCATTAATGATGACTCGTGAATTACTTAAGAAGTATCTCATGAGGGATCTCATGAATGATTTATGATTAGTAATCATTAAAAATTCTGGAGTTACAAATGGAGGGGGAGGGAAGTAAAAACGAAAACCTTTACTGAGCCTAACCTTTTTAAGGTGGAAATTTGTTAATAAAAAATGTTGTTTTATTGCGTATTGCCATATTCCATCTTGTAATCTTCGTGCTTCCAAGGTCGTCCGACTTTTTACAAGTTGCAGCAGATATAATTTCTTGAAATTTAGTTAAATTCTTGAATTCAGACCAAAATTTTCTTTTCAACTAATATATATATTTACCTTGTGTCGATTTCATGGTTTAGCCTTAATCATTTCTTCATTCTTTATCAAAGTAAATAAGACATATGTTTGATTTTTATTTGACAAAAAAATTTAAATGATTTAGTCATCAAAAATCATTGCTAAAATAATAAGTACCCATTTTTACAAAACAAAACCTACATTCTGGATGCATTGCTTTAATTTTTCTTTCAGTTTGTTATCGTGTTTCCTTTCTTTTTGCTTTTAGTAATGCTTATTAAATCGAGGAAATTAATTAAAGAGCTTGTCAATATTTAGATTTCGTAACAATAGAATAGATAACCTTTATAAAGACTGGAATTCGCTCGTATTCATTATCAATGATGTTGCAAATTTCTTTGAAAAGTAAGATCTGCATAATTACTACTTCGAAACAAATTTCATCTTAATTGAATATCTCATTATCCATTTTTATATGAGTTTGAAAGGCAATTTTCTAATCTTTAGTGACGTGTTACATTTAAATTTTGTTGTTTATTTAGAGTTCCAGCCTACTGTTTTATGTTGTTTGAATGCAGATGCTAAAGTGACACGGTTTCAGAAATTTTCTAATTATCTTTATTAAATGCAAGACTTACAGATCAGATAGCAGCTTCCAATTCATTTTAATAAAAACCAATGACTTGTATTTACCACATTTTATACGCTTCAAAGTATTTAAAGATGAACTCTGATTATTTATTCGTTAAAATGATTAAACTGACTATTTTCGCTTGCAATAATTGCTGAATTAAATTAAAGAAACGGAATTCCGAATTATTAGAAATATCTACAAATCTTTTAATTTAATTGTAAGTGTCATTTCAAGTGGAAATGGATGTCAGATCGGCTTATCTTTGTTAAACATGGTTTAAAGAATTATGTTTTAATTTCTCGGAATGTCTAAAAAAGGCTTTCAACCAAAAATTTCGATAATATTTTATTTCTCATTAATGCTTCCTTTTGAGAAATCATTTCTCCGTAGTTTATTGAATGACATTTAAGATATTAATTTTGTGCAGCTTTACATTATTTAATATCGGTAAGCGAATTTTAGGTTCGGAAATTATTCAAAAGGGTACGCAAACAACATTATAAGTAAGTGATAAGACATGGATTAAATTATTTATTTTAAAAGTAGAAAGATTTAAAAGCAAATAACCGTAAAAAATAATTTAAAATTGCTTAGGTAGGAACAATTATAATGCACGATATCAAAATTTTAATGGATTTAGGAAATATCATCCATGTGGATTTATCTAAACGTGATATCGAATAGCAACTATCTAAAACGTTAGTAGATTATTTGCTAAAGATATCTTCTTCTTCCCTGAATTATTTCTTATTTTCATAGGGGCACATGCATTTATAATTACGTTTAGATTATATCTCACAGAACTATTCAGTGCTTTTTTCAATTGTTTAGTAAGATTTGACAATGTTATTGATAATAGCGTATGTTGTGTCGCGAATTTTGTGTCTCAAAATTTAAGTGTGTTTAATCATTTAAGTAATCAATTATTTAAGTATTTTATTTGTATTTGTATTTGATTTTTTAAATTTAAAATTTTGAAGAACATACTGAGGAATGTTGTGTCGCGAATTCTGTGTCGCAAAATTTATATGTTTTCAATCATTTAAGTCATCAGTAATTTAAGTATTTTATAAGTCCAAAGGGATTTAAATCCCGAAGGACTATTACTTTCGTTTTGGCATTTTGCGTCGTTTCACTTTTCAATTTACTGCTTATTTTATTTTTATTTTTTGTTGACGTAGCTTTCGCTTCAAAAATCGTTAGCGTTGCACGGGAAAATAAAAAAGGAATTTTAATTACAGTTCTAAATAAATAGCCATATAAATGTGAAATTCGTAACAATATTCTTTAAAACTTTAACGAATTTTTCATTAACAAACTCAAAGATTTCAAAGCCAGCAATACCAACGTTGTACAGAAAAACATTTTTATCTCCAGCGCGTGAGAGTGTGTACCGAAATTTCTAAAGATATGCTCAATTTAAAATTATTTTGCGATATTGCTGTTGAACTGAATTTTATGGTTTAAGTGCGAAGAACATGGTATTTAATAAATAAATGTAACACACAAAATGTTAAATAAACGCCCCTTTGGACGTAATTAAAATCTGAAACGTTTTTTTTTACGAACGAAGATTTTCTTTTTTTTGTATTTCTATTTGATTTTTAAATCTGAAATTGTGAAGCGTATACTGAATATATATTTTTGTAAAGAGTGTACTTAAAAGCTTTAGGCAATTTTTTTCTTCAACGGTCCAGTTTTCCAACGAAGAAAGGGGACCGTCTTTTAACTGAAGTAAAATCTGCGGGAATAGCTTTAAGATGACAGTTGCAACTGAGGGCACTATAGTGTTGTTTCTCTTGTCTTTTGTTACGAAGCAGTAAAATGGATTTGGTAATTGGCCCCCCGCTATTAACTTTAGCTTTGTGAATGTTGCCTTGCTTATAAACTCGGAAGAAAGGAAAGGTTGTAAATTGGATCTTGAAAGGGCAGTTTTTGTTGTTTCTCCTTAGACTTTTGGCTTGTTAGCAAGGGGGGTAGAAGTTTTAGTCTCAAGTTTTCGCAGGTGTTGGATTAGTCATTTCTACAGCTGGGCAACCGTCAACTGTAGACAATAACTCTATTCTGATTCGTTTGAGGGGTTTGAATTTGTCCTGTTAAATTATGGTGAAAAGTCTTTGGACCTATAATTTGAGTGGGTGGAGAAACCTAGTTTTCTTCGGAACTTGTAAGGGTGTTGAAAGGAGACGGATTCGTGATTTTGAGGGTGAAGTTAGTTTAAGGGGACCGAAGGGGCGTTTGCCCTGCGGCCAAGCATTAGCTCGAGGTTTAACTGGTTATTCCGAACGTGTGAGGTGGTAATTCCTGGATTTTTGATGAGCGTTCTACAGAGTTTACGGGCGACTGACTATCAGAGTTCAAGTTGTGGTTCGATAGAATGAATTTGTGTCAGAGCAGTCCTTGATTCATCTAATATAGCTTATCCAGTTTTTATCAACCATGATGTTATCCCTCTTCACCTTATTTGGGCAGTGTGGTAAATGATCTGGCGCAGACTTTCATCGATTCATCTAGATTATAGTATTTTTAAGTAGTGTAGTTTAAACTAATCTTGCTTAATTTGGGGAGAAAGAGAAAAATTTATTTGAAAAAATGAAATGGATTCTTTGTGCCTTATATAGAATTTAAAATTATTGTCTATAAAACATGTAATTCTTTAATTGTAATCCTACATTAGCTTACGTGAGATCCATTTATAAGTAACTAAGTTTACATATAGAATAATCATAATAATCATTTATTCTGTTAAATTCTAAATATGTTTTGATAAACGACTTAAAAGAAATAATGTGGAATATTTTTTACTGTTGTAAGGGTAGTCGGGGCAGCTATCTTTAGGTTATCGAAGATATTAATAAATGAGTGTGATTTTATATTTTTACTTGCATTTTTTTGTGTTACGTAGTTGATCTGTTCAGTCACTTCATTTGTTTCTGCCGTAAAGCCTTTTAGAAACATGGAGATTTTGCTTGGAGGATATTGCACAATGTTTATGCATTTAGGATTTTCACAACGCGACCTAATATAAAATTATGTACTAACCACTTATTAATGATTCTTTGAATGCTTGTTTTAGATGCCAGGAAAGTCAGAACTATTGCTTGATTTTTCGTAGTGGAACTGATTGATTGGTGTTTGAATTTTTCTTCTCTGGTGCTTATGAGGTTTTGATTTAATGAATATGAACTTGTTATTCTTGAGTGAATTTAAGAAATGAGTGAAATCTTAAAAATGTTTTAGATGAGATAGTATTTTATTCTACCGAGTACCAGTGAAGATTTATTCCTTTTTGAGTTTTTCAGATTAAGATTTATTAAGATGAATTTGCTTTGTTTCGTGTCAGTTAATTGATAAAGAAAGAGCTAATTTAGATATTATTTTCGAGTTAGCTCAATCAGTTCCTTCCTCCGCTTCTAACCAGAAGAATTTTAGTATTGATTTTATTTTAGTTGTCCAGCACCATAATAGGTCAGAGAGTTAAAAGTTAAAATAGTAAAAGTTTAAGCAACTCAACCCGTATATAAAGGATGTTTCGAAACTCAAAGAAGGAGTGATAAAGATGCGTTAAAAATGCCTTCGCCAGTAAACGTGCATTCATCCTCGAATAACATATGTGCACTGAAATCAGGTTGTGCTGGTTGCTGTTTCAAAAACCCAAAGTGCAAACTCGACACGTGGGGCAGTATCTGCAGGTATCAAGCTTTCACTTTCTGCGCGTGGTAGGGGTAAAATCCTTTGTATCGTAAAGAAGTTATCGAATTTAGCGACGGTCCTGGCTAGACGGAATTTTTCTGAGAAACGAGATTCTGGTTTAAACGGGAGGATTCCTAGAAAAAAGAGCACCACCCGAAGCAAAGTCCCGCCTAGCTACCGAAACGATGTACCGGCTACGCAGGACTTTTTGATCCCTCGCCAAAGGATCAAGGATCAAGAAGTTCATGTTACGGAGTTCATAGGCATAACGCCTGTACCTCCACACCATCAAAAGAGAATATATATCATGAGAAGAATGGTCCACCAAATACGGGAAAATTTATCCTTTGCCGAAAATGTTTCGGCTGGAGTTCTGTCCTGCCTAGAGACCAACCAATCAGACGAAGGTTCTGCTTCTGAAGGATCACGTGATCCCAATCTGAGCGATAATCGATTACTGTTTGGTGTTCAAGGCTTTGTAGTAAATGAAAATGGTAACCTAGTTACGTGGGTTTCCTGGAAATGCGCGGCTTCAGAGAATTGTCCCTTTCGACGTCCAGTCCCGCGTAGCAGAAACGTAATGTGATAGGAGTTTTATACTCACAAAACAACTGAGTCGGGCACATTTATGGCACGGGAAACTTCTCACATGCTAATATCCGAAATAACTTCCACTCTTTGTAGAATGTCTTGTACAACTTGTGCTCTCCTCACGCTCCTGCCACGTCCTGTATCATGCATGTTGGTGATAAAGGAACCCGTTTCATACAGGCAATTCCTCGAACAATTTTCTTCGGTCTGGCAAGTGTCTTTTTGGGAAAAACTGCCTGTACAGTCTTTCGGCTTATACAGCATTCCCATTCGCAAGACTACACATAAAATTCATGTCCGCTTTTCCCTGATTACTGTACGTCGACATACCTTCTCAAACCCACTTAGAAATCACTTGCTCTGTATGCTTTCCATTACAGCGCAGTCTAGGGTTCACCGCTCGCTCTCCGCCCATGCACTGTATGGGGGAAATTGTTTGTATATATATATTTTCTATAAACCCTTTAAATTTTTCACCGGAAGTTTTGAAACACCCTGTATAGGCATGCATGCAGTTATTCTAACTATTGCACACTTTGAGATTCAAAAACTGGTAAATGCATAAGCATAAAAAAATGTGGCTGAATATTTGAATCTCAATTTTTAAGCATGAAAAGTGGGACGTTGAATATAACTTAATCTTTACATAATCGTATGAGATAAAACATCCAAATATTTAGTAAGTTTTACCCGTAGATTTCTGTGCACTTACTACTGCATTTAGGCTTTGAATTTCAAATAAATATTTTGTTAAAGACGGAAAACCATCCTTAAATATTAATTTTGAAGTCACCGTCGACTCTGAAGTCATTTTGGAAGTACTTTCTCTTTTTCTTCAAATGAAAAAAAATCTGATCAGCCCATGCCTTCCGTTTTCGGAATATTAAATTATACGCATTTTGTTTAAACTTATTTCCTCGAATTTCATTAGAATATATTTTTCATTCAATTAATTGAGTTCTCACTTCCCAACAAGGCAAAAATACAGGAAACATCAAAATATCAATGGACATGAACTTCATTAATGGGCATGATTTCACCTAAACAGAAAATGTTTTTATAGATTTTTTCCACTGCGTTTTTGTTATAAGATTTCTGGATTTAGGTCAGAATGTTTATATAATAGGCAAAACTGTTATAGACCGTGTTAAGGAGCAAAGCACAATGATTGGTTAATGATATTCTTTTCGAAAGTTACGGCTAAAAATTTTCTCAGCAGACGCCTTTTTTATAAATTAAACCGTTCAAGGAGATCCACAGTGCTTCTACATCAAGCTTTCGAGTTTCGTTTCCAGATCGCTGTGTTTCATCTTCTGTCACTAGGCTTGAATAAAAATATCTTCATTAGTATGCATCACACAAAGGGTTCCCGACAGTTATCAACCAGGACCCATTTTAAGGGTACCTGTGAACTAGATTTTATTTGCAGGATTTTTCCTCGGACAACACTAAGGACAACCCAACAGCATCCCACTCTAAAGCCCATTTCCGTCTCAGTCTGAGAAATTGGCACTGATTAATTTCACCCCCGACTTTCGTACTCATAATTAAAAGGTGTGCAGTGAAAATCTGATATCTTGAAGATACTTGGCAGTTTTTCTTCAGTCATTAGGCGTTTCTAGCGTTTTAAAATAGAACGTGATCTAACCTTCTTTTCTTATGCTACTGTTTCGTCCATGCACCTTCCCTAAAAGTTGTTCGTGAAATTTCTTCCAATCGACTACGGTTCGTGAAAGGATAATTGGTGGAACTTATTCCGCTTTACTAGCAGCGATCCTTGTTTGAGAGTTTTCATTTAAGAAGTTATTTCCATCATCATCCGTAAGAAGCTCGGGTAGTTTATTCGTGTAAACCACATCTTGATCTGGAGTATGGGTTTTTTCTAACTGACTGACGGAATTTTTTCCCGTCACGTCATCTTCCTTTGCAGTCTTGATTTTCGGTTGTATGGGCTGTTGGTCGTTCCATCTCGGAATGCTTTAGAGTGAGGTTGATGTTGTCCAATATTTCTTTCCTATCTTCGACAGTGATTCTGTAGATTTTTTTATGTTTCCTTAAAGATATACTTATATAGGGCATGAAGGCATACGTTTTCACCAGTTGAATCAACGTTTTTGTTTTGTGCATATTTTTTTTTCCTGTTCTTGGAATCCCGATGAATTCACTACACGTTTCGATCTCTTCCATGCAAAGAGTTTCATTTTCAGAATAATCTGGCATCCGATTCTTTTATGCGTGTGTTGCTAATACTACCTGAAAGAAAGCATAAATATCTCTTTCAGCAGTAAAAGCGTATTGAAATAGAAGAGCACTCAGAAAACATACACTTCGAAAACTTACCAAGTACTTCAAGGAAAGTAAGTCAAGGTAGTACTATATTTACTCTTTTGGATTTTATTAATTACGAAACCCAGCGTCCACACCTAACACGCACTTTTCTATACACACGTTTGGTAAACCTTTAATTGGTATCATGCTTATCCACGTGGAAATTGTGTAAAAAAGCCACATTTTTGCAGCTTTGAAAAATGTAATTTAGTTGTGAATTCCATTTTTCAATGATACAAAAAAATAGCATCTTCACAGACTTTCCGACTGGTACCTTTTCTGTGAAGACATCTTTATTTAAATGGCGTGTTTTTATAATGTTTGATTAATGCAACTTTCCGTAAATTAGCCAAACATATATTGCAAATACAAATTATCACCATTACAAACTAATCTATATATATAATTTGAAATAACTAAATGGATGGTCTGAATTTCGGTTAAAGCAAAGCCAAAATTCAACTAAAAGCTTCTTGTTGCTGATTATAAGTTTATTAGTGGAGTTCGAAGATATCTATTTACTGCTCCTTGGGATATTTTTAGTTAAATATAAAGTATCTATATTACACACATACAATACGTAACTGTACGCGTACAACCCCTAACTGATGGCTTCTGCTCAATCGCTTACTCTCTACTTGGCATTAGTTTGAAACAGGTAAACAAACCCCTGGTAAAACCTTATTAACAGTTTAGCTATCTTTCAAAAGTACATGAATGGCTCAACAAACAAGAAAAAAAAGTTAAAATCATTTTAAATATAATTTTTCTCTAAATGCTTGTTGCACTTTATATTTAAATTTAATCCAGCTTTCATTTGTGGAAAAAAAAGAAGAGAAATTAAATAAAATAAGAAAGATTTAACCCAAAAATAACTGCTTAATTAAGTAAACATTTAAAGTTATTCGAAAGTGTGCATGTAAAAATCTTTAAAATTAGTACTGAAACGCTAAATGAGAATGTTAAGTGAATTAAATTCCTATTAAACTGTTTTAAAAATGCTGTTCAAGTTACAATTACATAAAGTATTTTCTTATATATCTATGAAATTAATTAGATTTAAATTTAACTAGACAGAAGTCTATAAATCGATTGCGCTAACTGAATAATTTCTGTAAAGGAACACAAAATCATTTTGTTTAAATTGATACATCTAACGCAGTTCTTGTTTAGTCTAGTACAGGGGTTCTTAACCAGGAAGGAATCCCCTTACTAGGAATTTCGAAGTGGGAAATGCGATCAGGCTGTTATTTATCTGTTAAGTATTTAGTTTTATTTTATGAATTAAAAACTCCTTTTATCCAAATTTTTGTGTTTATTATCATATTGTATACTTTTTGTGTTTGATTTATGAAACACATTAAAAATAATATAAATTTAAATAACTCTAATAACAACTATTTGGTAATTTAATAACTATTTGGGACTACGGTGGAGGGTGTTGATCATCTAGGAATGCTGAAAACGTTTGCATGGAGCAGAAAAAGTGGAAAACTCCTGGTTTGTTGTTGTGCTGTGACTTATTTTACTTGTCTGACAGTAACATGAGAACAACACCACGAAATTCACTGTGGCAAGGAGAGCAACATTACGCCTGTCTTTGGCAAGAAACGTGAGCACCATACAGGTGAGAGTACGACTTCACTCAGTTTCACCCCCCCAATTTTGATAGAGGGCACCCATGAGGAGACGGATCCAAAGGCTTTCCACCCTTCTTCACCTACAAATAACCTCTCTAGACGACTTTTGACTTGCCATTTATTTAGAGTATCCCCATGCCGCAAAGATACTATACATTTACAAACATCCATGCCTTCTCCGGGATTCGAACCCGGGCCCTTCGGTACCGCAGTAGGTTCCGCTAACCACAATAACGTCTGGGCGGAAATCCTTAATCTAATAGAATGTGATGGGGTTGAAAATGCAATTTGATAGCAATTCGTGTTTCTCAGATTGCATTCTCGACTTATGTTTAACAACCTGGTTTGATACAACGTAATTTCATATATAACCCCTTTCTCTATAAGAAGATTGGTGTTGCCTAAATCAAAATTGCAAATGGGATTTTTAAACGACTGTTCATGGTGTGTAAGAAAAGCGTATTGCCCACCCAAGAAATTTAAATGTAATGTCTTTTCTTTTCCCTTCTTCAAGAGGTATTTTACAACTTGCGCCTTAACTCTTTTTGCTTGTATTATTCTTTTTCCAGTTCATCTTTCGTTAGAACTAGAAGCAAAAACGAATAAAGTTAGCGCTTCTCACCAGTGTCTTGTTTGTTTTGATCCAGAAAAGAAATTTTCTTTTGTTTTTTTTTTCTTCCGCTGAGGAAGATCGCAGATTTGCACACTTAAAAAATATAAATAAAAAGTAAAGTTCTCCAAGCGCGCTTAGGAAACAAAAGAAAAATGCATCCCTATTACGCATGAAAAAGACAACAATCATCACTTCTTTGATGTATTTTATTTAGTTCTTAGGAACAGTGAAAATTTCCGTAGGCGGTGTGCATTAATCCCACTAAGGAAAATTTCTTTGAATGCCATTTTTCTGCAGGAATTCGTTTATCAATCTTCTCCGCGCCTTAAGCAAATCTTTAAGGTTAAAAGCTCTAATGTGTTTCAAACTACTTTTTATTTCGCATCCACTCTAAAGACATTTTAGTTTCAGTCTTACTTTAAATTAGAATTGCCCATAGCAAGTAAAATGGAATTTATTTTATAAAGGAATAAAATCAATTTGATTTTTGTTACTTAGTGAAAATAAATTACTTTCTTCTGTTTTATATAGAGTGCTATCAATTTATAGCGATTACACTTACCAGAAGAGTTTTTAGTAATTTAAAACACATTTTCCCTGTCAAATCAGATAACATGCACTATTAATGTTTTATGGCCTTGAACTAGTTACAATACAACGGATGATGTTTCTTCAAAACATTGATAAAATAATGATATTTTTTTATAAGTACCTGTTCTACGAATCACATTTTATAGTCTAAAGAAATACTATTTTTCTATTCCTATCCTAGTCACATGCATATATTTTCTAAAAATCCGCAGATTTATTACTGAAGTTTAAAATTAGAATTTCACATATTATATATGTTATCGCTAAAGAGCGAAAGTTGTTAATGTGCACATTATCTAGCCAATCTGTAGATTAAGTGACTTGCTCTGTTCTCATTTTACCTAGGTAATGTGCCCATTTAATGGCTTCCATATCCTTAAAGTTCAAAAGCTGTTTCCCTCATTTTCTTTCTCTCGTCATCCACTTTGTACTTTACATACTAGCCACTGATTAATCTGCACATTGCTTACTAGGTGCTTGTTAAATAGAAAATAAGATTTTGGTGGAACAACAACAACGTTTTTGTAGGCTTAAATTAACATAACTGTATTTACTTATTTTTCGATATCCAAAACATCACGTTAACACAATCAACTAGTCAACAAATTATTTAAAACAATCAATCATGACTCAATAAAAAAACTATAATACTAAAAAAATGGTTTAAATTTTATTACAATTAAGGAAATGAATTTGCAAAACGTACGATAAAATTATGCTCATTAGTACAATCTAAAGATTGGTGACACTTTGAATTATATAGTAACTGTATTTTGCGACAATTATTGTAAGTAAGTAAGTAAGACTTGTATTTTGCACACCTATTTTTAGCGCGTTTAGATTTGCAAAAACATTTTCTGAAAGAATATACCGTCAGCAATTTAAAAGTGGAGGCTGTTTTAAGCGTAGAGAAACGTTGCTGTTGTTCCAGCAAATATCTTAATTTCACTTTAATGAGTGCCTAGCATGTAATGGCCAAATTATCTAGGAAATTTGCAGATTACCTAGGTAATTTGAGAAATGAAACAATATACGCGCTTTAACGCTGCACTTTAGTTAATCCGCAGATTAGCTAGATAATCTAGAAAATAACTGATTTCCGCACTTTAGCGATAATATATTGTACATATTTTAAGATACAAATAAAATTCAAAAATGTGTAGGAGGTTTAACACAATTTTAAACGAAAAATAAATTACTATTTGATTATGCTTGTGCGTGGATCAGCATTGATTTTAAAGAATAACAAAAAAATCATCTTCTTTGTACGGAATGTTAAATTATATGCATTTCCATTTTAATTTATTTCCTCTAATTTCATTAGAGATATATTCCTCATTCAATTAATTCAGTTCTCACTTCACGACAAGGCAAAAATACATAAAACCTCAAAATATCTGTAATAAAATTGAAAAATATAGAAAAACATAAAACACCAAATACAGTTAAAACGTTTTTCAATTAAAATTACAGTTTCTACGCAAATACAAGCAGTTCCGCAGATTTTTCGGTGCACCAAACTGAAAGATTACTTTTGGTCTCAATCGGCAAAAAGGCACTGAAGGCGCAAAAAAGGACTTAATTCCTTGTGGACGATTTGCTGTGTCAATATATGGAATAATTTAATAACTTAAATGATAGTTACAGAATGGGTTAAGCATAATTTAATTCGCAATAATAAAAGAAGAAATTACTTTGTTGTTACGAAGCTTAGTTTCCCTAGACTGGCAACAAATCCACTGTTCTGCTAAGTTTCAAATGTAAACAAATATGGCCGCTATGGCAAAACAAATTAGGCTTAACCGCACTTAAATAACTTTTAAATTGTTGATAATTCTACAACTATAATATGAAGGTTGAATAAAGGCATTAAAACCTTAACCGGAAGAAAAGAACAACATAATAATTTTCAAAGCAAAAATTGCACAGTTTACAAACATATAAGAATAAAGAAACTGAGTTCCCTGAACTGAGTAACAGTGTGGCTATATATGTATATATACATACATATATACTTTTGGTACGGCCGATTGCAACCAAAATAGTAGGTGCAGATCTACGTGTTATAGCAGTCCTCTATACAAAATGTCGACGCCAGGAAAAAATCTCTTCAGCATACATTTTAAATCAGTTTTATAATCTTTTTGGGGGGAAAAGTAATGTAATGTAATGTAAAGGGCGAAGTCCTCAGCCCCCCTAGCCGAATAAACGGCCTTATGGCTAAAAGAGGACAGGCCCATCTAACACAAACAAAAACAAAAACAAAAACACTGGTGATATATCCCTATTCCAAAATATTTTAAAATCTGTGTTCTCTATCCATGTTAAAAGTCAAACAAATTAAAATATTAAACTTTTAAAATTCAGTTAAAGAGTATCCTGTCTCTATTAAACTCTTTAATTTACATTTTAAAGACTAATTTAAATATATCAATTTCTAGATAAAATACCTTAAAATGTGAAGAAGTGGAAAGAAGAACTTAATTCCATTAAGTGTTTTATGTCTCTATTAATCATTTTGATTAGATTGCCAATAATTATTAAATCCAAATTTAGTAGTATTTTAAGCAGTCCCTAATCAATTAAGTCACAACTGTGTAATTACAGTAAGAGCATGTCACAGGTACATTGTACAATATCTTATGTTTTACAACAGCAAGTATTTCATCATATAATGCAAAGTATAACATAATTTACACAATTAGTATAATGGATCACATACAGCCATTGGTTTCATAGCAAAATCTCATTATATAGTACAAAATATACCGCAAATAAATACAATTGGTATAATATATCACATACAGCGTCCAATATCATACAATATTCATTTACTCTTTATAAACATTTACATGAGTTCACAGGATATCTCTCTCCTCACTAAAATTTATAAGGCCTTAGGGAGTTATTCTGAGCACTAAATTCTCAAATCCATGAGGAACAACAATTTACAATAAGATTACAAAATAATACAAAGCAATTACAAAACTCAAATTCATTAGAATTTTTTAATAAAATACTTCCACAATAGTATCCTCTATATTACATAAAAGCTCTTAAACTCCAAAAATATTATCACTTTAAGTTAATATAATAAAACTAAAATGTTCATAACCATCCTTAATTCCTAGTAATTTCCATTCAATACCCTATCAACTCTCAATTCCAATAATTGATTTATTGCTGTTGATGATACTCAATATATCTTTGGCAAACTGTTTAAATTTGGAGTTTTTAATTCTAAGTTCATTAGTACTTGTAATTCCATATTTCATCCTCACCCCCTGAGTAAGTGCACAGAACTCGACAAAGTGTTCTGCGGTTCCAACTTGATCACAAATGAGGCATTTATCGTTGCCCTGGAGGTGGAATCTGCTTAAATAAGAGGGGAACCTCCCATGATTAGTAATGATCTGGTTAACGTCTGTATCTTTATAAACCCTCATCTTAGTTGAAACTTCTATATCTTTCAGGTAGTAATTTCTTCTTGTGGAAGTTTCCCACTCTTGTTTCCATAGTTTATGGTAATAATCATTCATAGTAGCAATCAACTTTCTTCTTGATGGTTTAACGCATAAGTATTCCATTCCATCCCCCAGGGCGGCCTCCTTAGCCAGTGCATCCGCCCTCTCATTACCGCAATGCCCAATGTGTGCTTTGATCCAATGTAGATATACTGAATGTTTTTCATAAGCTTTGTAATAAAGATCTTTAATATTTTCCAATAATTCGTTTTTTGGCTCTGGCCGGGAGAGCGCCGCTAAGACTGAAAGTGCGTCTGAATATATGTGAATACAATGTCTGTTAGCAAGTCCTTTTACAATCCAATTCAGGGCCTCTTTTACAGCAATAATTTCAGCCTGATATACTGAGTTTTTCTCTTTCATTTTAAATTTCTGCGAATGTATTTCCAGTCCATAAAAATAGACAACAAATGCTGCACCGACGCCCTTCTCGAAACCAGAGCCATCAGTATAGATTTCAATCTCTTGTGGTCCCAATTTGTTACAATCATAGTTAATTCTCCGAGCTTCTATCGGCGAAATATTTTCAGAATTAAAATATGTAATGTCTTCAGCACATATGACAGTGTCATTATATGTCATAGACTCATTTAATTTGTTTCTGAGTAGAAATTTATCATAATAAAATCGGTATTGAATAGATAGAGGGGGTACACCGGCTAAAACACACAGAACCTCCGTCGATACTGTTCTAAAAGCTCTAGTAATAGCCAATAACCAACCTCTCTGCAAAGAATCCAATTTCGATCTCAGTCGAACTAGCTCCCCTGCTCGGACACCCCATGCTCCCACACCATATATGATCTTTGGCAAAATGACATTGATATAAATCTCCCTTAGGGTTGCGCTCTTGTTTGCCAGAGTGCTTGAAGTGAAAGTATTTATGTAAAAAGTTAAAACTTTTTCTATTTTTCTCTGTACTTCTTTAAAATGAGATATAAAATTCAGTTTTTTATCCAGAGTTACTCCCAGGTATTTGATTTCGTCCTTAAATTTAACATTCTTACCTTTAAACTTTATCCTGGGAGGTCTAGTTTGAGCACCACCTCTTGGGAAGAATATTGCATTTGTCTTTTCTAGATTAAAATGAATCTTTTGCCTTACACTCCATTGATTAAACAATAGATCGACGTGTTTGAATCTTTGTTACAACTTTTCCAGGGAGTGATCATAAATTAAAACCATAACATCATCTGCAAAACAGATAATTTCTGTATTTGGGAGTTCAACAAGAATCTCGTTGATCATGAGGCTCCAAAACAGGGGAGCACTGCAGGAGCCCTGTGGGCATCCTTTCTTAATCTGGTATTGTAAATTAAATTTATTATTGGGGGGAAAAGTGTCATTTATTGTCACTATTGGGGGGAAAAGTGTTATGAAATTTATTATTGGGGGGGAAAAGTGTCATTTATTGTCACTATTGGGGGGAAAAGTGTCATTTATTGTGTGCTTACGTACAGATATCACGCAATAACATCGTTAAATAGTTTACAGCCGAAAACATCATGGCAAAAACATCGCGGAAGAAAACGTCAGGGAAAAAACAACGCAAGACGAAAACGTCGTGGTACAAAACATAGCCGGAGAAAATAAAGCAAAGAGAAAACATCGGTGTTCTAGAACATCGTGGTACAAAATATCGTCGTCAAAAATAAAGTGGTTTAAAAACTTCACAGTTTAAAAATATCGACGTGGAAAATATCGTGGTAAAAAATAAAGTACTTACAAATCATCGTATGACGATAAAATCGGAGACATGCGTTTTGCAGGCTTTCATAATTGTAAAATTTAGCAATTTTTTAATAATTGTAAAAACTTGCATAACGATTTGTGAACGCAAGTTGGAAAGAAGGATAATTTTCACTTTCAAATTTTTTTTTAACAAATAAATATTTGTTGAAAATGTCAAATGGAATCTTAAGCATAAAAAATTAACGCAACTTATAGCACTTAATTTTAAACTGACATAGTTAACTAACAAAAGTCATTAATAAATTATTTTTCATAAAGTTTTACTGGTAATTTTTCATTAAAAGTATAATCTAAAAAAGAACAGAAAAAGAAAGCTAAGTAACTGGATGAACTTATCTATAAAAACATTGCTAAGTTAATTATGATATTATTTTCTTCACTTTTGTTAATCTGATACTCTTATAGCGAAAACTATTTCTTGTTCCGTTTAAATTTCTAAAATTTATTAGTTAATAAAAGGTCAAAATTATCCTTCTTTCCACCTTGCTCTCATAAATCATTATGCAAACATCCATTAACAATTATTAAAGCCTGAAAAACGCCTGTCTGCAATGTTGTCGTCATGCGATGATTAGTAGGTAATTTATTTTTTACCACGATATTTTCGACGGCGATGTTTTTAAATTGCGAAGTTTTTGAACCGCTTTCTTTTCGACGACGATATTTTGCAACACGATGTTTTGGAGCTGCGATGTTTTTTCTCTTTGCTTTATTTTCTCCCACAATGTTTTGTACCACGACGTTTTCGCCTTGCGTTGTTTTCTCCGCGATGTTTTTGTCCGCGATATTTTTGCCGCGATGTTATCAGCGGACACCGTTAAATAGCATTCGATAGCGATCAAAATTGATATTTTCGTTAAAACACGATACCCGAAATTTTTCGGGATTAGAATACTCACTTTTTACTTTGTACAAGGAAACAAAAAGAAGAAAAGTGAAATCAGATAATGAAGTACAGTTTAGATACAATCAAGGTTTCATTTTCTTTCTAATATTATGCATATTCGAGCGTCGGTTTATTCCAGTGCAACTAATTTACACTTAAAATAAAAATGCAAAATTATTCTCATTTGTGTTAAAAACGCCAGAATATCTGCTACGGGATCTTAGAAATATCAGATCTTTAATATTTTAAAATTTATGTTAAAATTAGCTACTTCTCATCCTAACGATCAGCTATTAGAGATTGCCCGAAGAGACATAAAAAAATGGTACTACAAAGAGCAAGTCTGAAACGATAAATATGTAGCAGTAATATCAGGCAAATACGTGAAACTGTAACCTGAACTTTCTTAAAGATGTCCGGGATTTATTAATTCGAGCATAGTACTTTCCAAAACCTCGTTCTAATAGCGCATAACGTCATTATCCTAAAAGTTCATATACAAATAATTTCTATACTGTATTTAGTAACTAAAAGGAATTTTTTATTTTAGTTTTATGCAGAAATATTGTAAATTATTTTAGTTAAATTTGTTTCCGACAAAACACTCGATTTCTTTCATCTTCATTTTTAGATCTAGCTACATGTCCTTGAGAAAAGGGAAACTTCATTCAGCTTTCTTCATCACCTACTTTACATAACGTGTCCATTTTAGGTGATTCAAAAATCCGCAGATTAGTTAAGTATGAAATCATTTTGTCTTAACTCTCAAAGCCGCATATATACGGCCTAGAATCCTATTTTTGGTGTCTGTAAGAACGTATATATGCGGGCATCTTGAAATATGTCCAAGAAGTTAAGACAATAAATTAAGTACTTAAATGAAGTATAAAATATCAGGGGTATTTTGTTGTGTCACAGATTTTAATCGTGCTAATGAATTTAATTAATTTAATAATTTTATTAAGATTTTTATTTAACTGAAATTGCTTGTGACTAGTGTAGCGGATATTTATATCTTGCAGTTAAAAGCATTTTCGTGTCAATTTTCGATGGTTAGATTTCCTCACGGAGCGGTTTTGCGGAACATCTGGATAGAAGCGGGAATTGTATTACGCAGTCAGTGTTCGCGAAACATATTCTCTTGGCGGTTTGTGAATAGAATTTACAATGAGAAAGAGCTGTTAATTTATTGTCGGTAAAGGAGGCTTGGTTTACTGTGTGTGAAAAAAGAAATAATTTCCACCTTTGCGTCATTTTTGCTTGGTTGCACGTGATGGGTAAATAGGTTTCTTGAGCGGAAGGGCATCGAGAGAATTCTTTAAGGCGGCAACTAAAAGAGCAACAGTAACCGTATCTATGCATTGTTCTCTGAAGTTAGTAGGGATGGTATTTCTCTTTCTCACGCGTTTTGGTGACTCCTTTAATGGTGTCCAGATGATTGCCTTTGTGCTGCATTGTGTTTCTATTCTTTGGGGGGGGCGAAAATATTAAAAACAAAAATGAGAAAAATTTATCCAGTTGGTCAAGCTTAATTTTATGTTTATCCTTCAAACTGTAGAATTTTGGTGGATGGAGAAACCGAGTTTTTCTCGAGGCTTGTGTAGGAGTTAAAACTCAGTTTTTATATTGGTCTGAAAGTATCAATGCAACCCATAGATCACGGCCGCTTTGCAAAGCCAACGTTTCGGTCGTAGAACAAAGATATCGTTCTTCTGCTTCATGAAAATCGTCGCGCAAGCTGAGCGGACACATAAATAGGCTTCATTATCGCTTAACGCCCAGTACCTGATGATTTCGTTCTTTCAAATGAATAATGCAGATTACCCCGAGAAATATGATTCTTGAACGCGTCTGTGTGTTCTGGTTCATTACGATTTTTCATTCATCTGTCTTCAACCACTTTGAAATTATGGATTTTCCTCCCTCTTCCGTTATGTTTTCTTCTGTAACGGTCTGAATGTTTCCTGAACTCTTATTTTGCTTAAATTGGGAAACAACGGTTTCCTGAACACTATAACGTGATCCCATGGTAAAATCGCAGATAAATCGAGAAAGAACACTGATTCTCAGGAGCTCCTTTTGATTGAAGGTATAAGGGAATGAGTTGTCTTTTGTCTGTGAGTTCTTTTTATATGTACCATTACAAGGCATACCAAGGGACTGTAATTTCATTTCATTTTATATAATTGGTAGGAATGAAATTTTAAATTTGCATTTAAGGAAAACAGAATATACATCAAAATTAATGCTTAAAAATTTTTAATTCTTTTAATTATTTGCCTAAAGGAGCGTTACCTCGAAATATATTTAAAGAAATTTAATAATGAAGAATCTGCATGAATGTATGTATGTTTCTCGCACTATGGAAAAATGACGGTACCTAGAGACATCAAATTTTGAGTAACATAGTGCTTCACTCAAATATGGGCTATGGAAGCCGAAATTTGGAATTTGTTTTATTATCTATCTCATATTTTGTAACAAATCTTTGATTAACAAATTTAACGATTTCAAAGAGTTCGATTAACATAAACATCGCGTGCATTTTCAAACCCCGATACCTTATGCGCGAGATTTAATGTTTTTGCGATATTGTTGTGGAATTGGGTTTTACGGTTTAAGTGCGAAGAACATGACATTTAATAAATAAAGCTAACACACAAACGTTAAAAAACGCCCTTTGGGTGTCATATAAAATCTGAAATCTTTCAGATTTTATTTTTTTTATTTATAATTTCTTACTTTGAATGATTATGATTTGTAAGGTTAAGCTACGTATTGGAATATTGTATAAACAGTTGCATATGTCAGATTTTAAAGGTTGTTATAATCCATATCAAATGCAGTTAAGGAAATAAAATCAGATGTCTAATTAAGTAACAAAGAAAACGTTCTACAGTGATTAAAATAGTCTTATATTACGTTTAATTTGTTAATCTAATTTTGGTAATTGACGCTTGAAAACAAGTGATTTGGAATATTATTTAACCTTGTGAAGGTTTAAGGGTAATGTAAGGGTAGTCTGGTCAGCTATCTTAAATTATTGTTCTAGAAAATAATAACTATGTTTAGTGATTAAATATTATATTTGTTATTTAATTGTTTGTCTGTCTATTGTTTGTTATTACATTACTTCATTGAGTGTTAGGAATTTCTAGAAGCATTAAGATTGATTTACGTAGGGTATTGGTAAGAATATTTTTAAGACTTAAAAACACATTTCTTGAATTACATGAACAAATCACATTTTATACTTAATATTATTATGATGCATGATTACTGTGCGAATTAATAGAAATGAACTTGTTGATATTTCTAGACAAAGTTTTGAAATTGATTTAGTTTTTGTGACTTAACGTAATGATAAATTTTTATAGAGATAACATTCTTTTTACTCAAACACCAGCGAAGATTTATTCATCTTTATTTTCAGGTAATTGATTTAATAAGTAGGAATTTGATCTTCGATTGAGATGATTGACTTTAAGGATGTACGCTTATTGATTTGACTTGAGGTTTAGATTATTCACGAAGTTCCTCCAACACAGTATAAAAGTCATTCAACTTTGTTTAGTAAGGTACCTCGCTTCTTTAATTTGTCTAGCACCAGAAAATGGAAGGTTAAACCAAATAAGTTAGTTTCAAACACCTGAAATAGTATTACATAAAAAATCTCTTACATAACAATTTTAGCATTAAAACTGAGGAAATAACTCTTTCTAATGGCAGTTTTCGGAGGTTTGGGCTTTCTTAAAGAAACCTCCTGACCATCAGAGGGTTAAGTTCAAATATCAGAAACTAAAACTAGAAACACATAGTTGCGATTTAACATGCAGCCTAACTGATAATACTGACCTGATTAACTGTCATATCATTGCCTTTATATCAGAGGACAAGTTTGTCGAGAGAAAACATTTGAGTTGTCAAACCAATGTGCTAACAAAGAATGAAAGAATTTCAGAAATTCTTTTTTTTATAATTATCAATTTCTTTTAATCTGAACCAGGGTCAATTTCATATTAACTTTTCCTTCATTTTTAACTTATATGATACAGTTAAAAGCTACCGTCTCAAATATAACGCAAAATACATGGATTCATGCTTTTAATGCTTATATTGCATCTTGATATACGAAATGCTTTCTAGTCATTTCAGGTACAACGTCAGCACTTCATAAAATTTTACCATAGAAATTTAATTGTTTTGCAAGTTACTTTTTATTATATATGATTGAAAATTTAACATTTTTGGTAATCAGTAAAACAATATTTTTTTCTTCTTAGTTGATACCTCACTAAATGTACCTGTACTTCCAATGATCAGCCATTTCTATAAAATGAACAAAATTCTTTCACTATCATTCAAACTATATAGAAAAGCTTAGAGTATGATTTGTAGAGACATTAAGATTTTTTTGGAAGCAGGAAAGTGAACAAATGTGCAATACCCTCGCCGGGACTCGAACCACTGATCTCTTGAATACGCGCCGAGTGTGCTGACCATTACACTACGAAGGCATGCTAAGAACGCGGAAGAAAGACCTTACAGATTTACATTTTCTACAATAAATGTCCTTTACTTAGCAATTATGTCTCTGCTATTGTTCAGAATGTCATCAAGTGTAGGAATTACCCTTACGTGGTGTTCTTTGTTCTTGAACTATACCATGAAATGTTCGGAATTTTAAAGCGCATCAAATAAATATCCTGTACTGTTCAATAATATATACTTTAGTAAAAAATTCTACTCTATATGTTCTCAAATTCTGCTAACAGTGTTTAGTGATATTTTTTAATTTGCCTGTCGTTAGTTTACCATGGAGAATTTCAATAAAAATGTATGTTATTTTCCGAAGTCAAAAGAAACTATATACTTCTATGGGATTCAAAAAGTAATGGTTTAAGTAAAACAGGAGTTTAAGTTCCGAATCAAATACCTTTATTTCTGCATGTTTTAACCGAATCCAACTGCAGAGGAAAGTATTTTTAATAGAGAGGATAAAAAATATACATCATTAGAACCAAATGCTTCTCCTTTCCTCAGATTATATATTTGCGAAATTGATGATGATCTGTACAACTGTTGACTGAGAATTTGAAATATTTTACGTTATGTAAAATCTTGTAGTTTTCTCAATTGTTCTGAGAACCTTAAAAGTATATTTAATCTCTCTAAAGCTAACCTTTATAAAAAATATTTATACTTTGCTGTGGCATTGGCAAATGGAATGACCATAGACAACTAAATGTTACCCTTTCCAAAAACTGCGAATATTTATCTTCGGTTTTCTTTTAAGGGCATGCTTTTCTTTCTTATAAATTAAATTTTTAAGTTGTATGAAGAAGATCCATATTTTATATTAAATATTCAGATATTAGGTAGTGAACATTACAGACAAACTACGAAAAACATTGTGTGTCTTACTTTTCAATGACCTTCTTGCTCTCTTAGTAATTTCAATAGCATTTATAATTTTATTAGATGAATTTAAATAACTGTAATAATGGAAATTTTAATATCATACTATATAAAAAGGTTACTGTTTTCTTAATAAATTATGTCGCTGGTTTTATTAACACAGCTGTTAAATTCTACGACAGTTTTTCCTTCTTTCTCCGAATGAGAGAAAATGGTTATGCACTTCATTACTACTTCATGATTATTTTATTAGGAACAACCATCAATTTCTGTTAATACTTTCCGCTTTTCATTTATTATAGAAATGGTATTAACTGAAGGAAATGAGATGGAATTTTCAAATGATGTGTTATGAAATTCATACATCTCTTTTGTGAATCCTAAAATTAACATTCAGTAATTAGAACAATCATTCATAGTGATAGCTTAATGGAAAATATTGTTTTATGCTACTTTTATCCACTAAAATGAATTCTCATTTGCATTAGAAAACTAATCACATATCATAAAATAATTTTTATTTTTTCATTATACCCCTTTTTATAGCCATGTATCCAACCCAGAATACTTATTAAACTGTTTTATACAGTGACTGCTTTCTAGAATTATGCAGTGAGATAGAATACTGTTGTCCGTGAGGAACATTACCTAGTTAATACTAAAAAGTACATTTCGCACTTATTTCTATTTTGGTTTCAATATAAAATAATCTGTAGAGTTTCGCAAAATATGGCTGATATTCATATTATTCCTTATTCACACATCTAAAATCTCTAACAATATTGTAGATCAAATGCAAAATTAATATTTAAGTTCACCGTAATACAATTACCCGAATAAGCTTCTTAAACATTGTTACTTTTTTGTTTTAGTTTATTCTTTGTTTGACCATCTGCTTTATATAAAATCTCAGCAATCTATTTACTCTAACGGAACCCTTATGAAAATGTTCGAGTAGAAGGGAACCCCAGCGCTCATGTAACAATAACTTTTATAATACTTTTATTAACGATCATTAATGGATACAAAAATTTATTACCATTTCAGTCGTTTATTTCAGAAAAGCAAGAAAATGCAATTATATTCAACTAGAATAATTCTAAATGTAACTACTTACAGGTAAATAATAATTTCTTTAGTATAATAACTTACAACAAAAATTAGTAGGAAATCTTCGCCTTTTTTTTTTTTAACATAAACGTTGAATTTGGGGTCTGATTTTCGACATACATACGCGGATTTAAACTTCCTCAGAAAGAAGACGAATTCTAGCCTTACTCTTAACACTTGTTAAACAAGAAAAAACGTGTTCACATTACTCCAGCAGTGTATTAATGTTTTCCTATGAAACTAACATTCAAGAGAAGTCCAGAATTTGTCCAAACCCACATCATTAAATCTCATTTTCAGTAAACCTCGTTGTCAAAATTTCTTCTTCTTACAAAAGTTAGATTATAAGGATGAACAGAAGTACAGAAAATAGATTCCTCACTCAGTCCGTATAATTCTGTTGACAGAGATGGGCAATAGTTATCAGTTTTCTTTGATAGTTCCTCTAGGTGAGATAAAGTAAAACTTGAAATTTGCTGGCATCAGTCTTCAATTTTAGTCCCTTCAGTAGTCGAACATATCAAGATTCCCTGTTACAACATGATCTTTCTGTAAGTTTAATTTTTTCTTAAGAATCTTGACACCCCAAATTAGCATATTTTCTCCGCCGCTTTGGAGTAACTTATTCAGTTCTACTGAGGCTATTGACGAAATGAAACTTGCGTTTTTCATGTCTCGAAAGCGTGACTTAGGATATATATTAGATTTACATATAGTATTATGGATTTCGTATTTATTTACAATTGTAATTAAAATTGATTTACTTTTCCGTGCAACGCAGACGATTTAGCTACGTCAGAAAAGTAAAAATTAAAGAGCGCGCGCATTTAATATTTAATAAATAAATATCTCGAAATTGCTGTTGCCATCCACAATGATTGAGGTTTTACCAGAATATTCTAGTGAATAATTAAAAAGCTTATAAAAGCTGAATTAAAACATCTTATCTCAGTTGTTAAAAGCTGAATTAAAACATCTTATCTCAGTTGTTGTAGTTGTAGCTGTTTTAAGCGAACTGCTGTTTGTTTACTTAATGCTGTGACTGATTGTAGCGAATTCGCTGTGAGATTGGATTACCTTTATCTGTTTTGAATTGAATTCTGTTTAACGTTTGAGATATTTTGACATTGTATGAATATCTGTGACGAAATATTTCAGTATTCTGTTTTATGTCGTGTGAAAAGAATAAATTTTATTAACTTTTGAACGAATTCTACATTCAATCCATTACGAACCCGTACGCAAGCAGCAATGTTTTGGTGTCAGAAGTGGGATATTTGAATGTCATTTACTAGAGCAATGGAAGAACAATTGAGACAGCTCGTGTCTGCCTTTGCTGCATTTAAAGAACAGATAAAAGCGGGTCAAGAAATGATGGAAGGTGGTTAAGAATCTGTTAAAGTTGAAATGAAGGCTGTTCAGGAATTTGTTAAAAATGAAATGAAGGCTGTTCAAAAAAAGACTGAAGCAAGCGAAGAGGAAATGAAAAGGGAAATTATTTACGTAATAGAAAACAAATTCGAAGCTATGGAAAGCAGAATTCATGCTGTTGAAAATAAATTTGGACACATTGAAGAAAGAGTTTCTTCGGGAGAGAGCAAATAGAAGAACGCGTTTCTGCTGTGGAGCAACGAATCGAAGAACAACAAATTGATGACAGAGATCCTGCAGTCGCCAAAAAACTTGACACCTTGAAGAAATTTGTTGCGACGGTAGGAAGTAATAGTGATGATTTCAAATTTCTATCTATGCCTGCTCGTCCGTCTCTGAAGTTATACACGTATGATGGGAAGAACCTCCTGACAGTGTATAAGATACAATTTTCTATAGTTGCGGATGCGAATGGATGGGATTCCCAAGCTAAGGCTTGTCATCTCGCTGCTTCACTGAGAGCAGACGCAGCGGATATCTTGCAGACTCTTCCAGAAAACCAAAGACTAGACTTCGAAGCTCTATCCGAAGCACTGGCGCTGCGCTTCGGGGAGAAATGTTTGAAAGACTACAGCAGGCTTCAATTGAAATTACGTCAACAGAAGCCCACCGAAACACTCCAAGAGCTCGCCACGGATGTTGAAAGGCTGTCCCACCTCGCCTTTTCGGAATGCCCGACAGAAACAAGGGAAATCTTGTCGCTGCAGTACTTTATCGACGGCATCCGGGATCCTGAAATACAGAAAGCACTGCAAATGGCGAATGTCAAGGACTTGAAAAGCGCTTTAGCATATGCCATGAAATTCGAGGCAGCCCAGCAAGAAACTCGTAGAGATCACCACCCAGTCAGAGCTGTGCGATTCCACGAGCCAGTGGATCAATTGATGGCTGGTTTGGATGATTTAACAAGACAATTGAATGCCTTGCAGCGGAATATTGGTGACAAGAAACCGACCGTAAAGTACTGGAGCTGCGGTGTTTTAGGGTACGTGCGAAGGAACTGCCGAACGCCCCAGAACACGGAAAATAATACGGACGATATAAACAAACAATTAAATGCCATGAGATGGAATTTCTTGCCACGAGTGACAAGAAAACAAAATCTGGAACTGCGGAGCTGAAGGCCACGTACGAAGGAACTGCAGAACTCCTCGGTGTACGGAAAAAAAGATCATTTTCCAGGAACGACGCAGGAGGCAAATTAATGATCATACCGAGGAGCAGAGGTTGCCAGATATGGGACACCCTGTTTTAAAGCACTCAGGATTTCTGATGTGAGTAGCAACAGTAATGGATTATCCATTAATGGGCATATCGACGGAGTCCCTTGCATTATGATCATTGACACAGGAGCTAATATTACCATCATTCAGGAAGATTTAGCTCAACGATTTAAAGATAAACCGGTTTGAACGTCATCCCGTGTTACCCTCCAGACTGTTTCCGGAGAGAAATTTGACATCGATTTGAAGGTAAACGTGGATATCACGTTTGGAAGTACCCCTTACCATCACACAGCATATGTGGTAGATATTACAGATCCTTGCATACTTGGATTGGACCTTTTAAGAAAATACAATTTTTCCT
This sequence comes from Stegodyphus mimosarum, assembly GCA_000611955.2. Taxonomy (NCBI): domain Eukaryota; kingdom Metazoa; phylum Arthropoda; class Arachnida; order Araneae; family Eresidae; genus Stegodyphus; species Stegodyphus mimosarum. The sequence continues at coordinate 530,237 of KK116356.1, forward strand.
TGAACTTCAAAAACAACAAACTGCTTTAGTACTAGCGTAGATATCTATTTATCACCAGAAGGGATCCTCAGCTGGAACGCTGACGTGCCCTTTGAAAGACCCTGCTCAGAAACCTGCCGAAATCATGCTAGGGTCGAAGGGAAACACGAGACTAACGGCTATTCCCCCTCTCAGATGCTCTTCGGTTGTGACCTTCGTCTACCACGTGATCTTTAATTTGATCGCCGTCCGGAGGAGCCTTCATCGCCTGAGGAATACATTCAAGACCTCCAGGCCCAGTTTGAAGTGATGCACAACTTTGAACGAGAACGAGTCTAATTGGCGACGGAGAAGATGAAGACTCGATACGACACCAGAGCTACAGAACATCGTTTCAACGAAGGAGACCAAGGTGTGGTTGTGGAGTCCGACTAGTCGAAAAGGACTTTCTCTGAAACTACAATCACCTTGGGATAGTCCGTACACAGTCCTAAACAGGCTGAATGACGTCGTGGTTCAGATACGTAACTCATCGAACTCTATGCCTAAATTCGTCCATTACGACAGGTTACCTCCTTAATATAGCCATAGTACGTAGTGTATATAATTGTAAAATAGTATAAGACCATGGTCCTTTTTTATTTAGTATCTGATAGTACTTGATTTATATTTAGAATTTTATAGTATTTGATTTGTATTTTAGCATTTGATAGTATTTGATTTGTATTTAGTATTTGATAGTATTTGAATTGCATTTGTGGATGGCAACAGCAATTAGGAGATATTTATTTATTAAATATTAAATGCGCGCCTTCTTTTATTTTTACATTTCCGAGTAGCTAAATCGTCTGCGTTGCAAGGGAAAATATAACAATTTTAATTACAATTCTAAATAAATACGAAATCCGTAACAATAGTAATATTTAACGTAATCCGTAACAATAGCAATAGTTCTAATATGGTATTTTGACCCCAAAATCTGACTTTTCCTGGAATGACATGCCAATTCGTTTTTTCATATCTCGCTTCTATGACTCAAATTATGTAAAACTGCCAAGCGTTGTAAAAATCGCTTTTTTTTTAAATTAGCACTCAGTATCTCAACTACTCAAAGTTAACTGAATTTCGTATGCATTTTAAATATCTCTTTTTTTTAAACTGATATTTTTCTTCCTACCATATTTCGAAACTTAAGTTCACTCCAAATAATATTCGCCAATTTTTTAAGATTTATTTTTAAAATTGGTATTTTAAAGTAATTTTTATAAATTTTTCGTAAAACATTTTGAATTGTAACCTATACAATTTTTGCTATCATCTTAAAATAGATGTATTTCTAAGCAAACCTGGAAAAAATATGTGAATTTACATTTTGACATATTTTGTAATTAGCGTATTTATTGTAAGCGATAATAACGAAAATGTGGTTTACGCATTTTGTTAAAATTATCTGAAAGTATGAACGATAACGTTCGTTGCGTTTGTGGACTATGAAAAAAAGGAAGGAAAAATAGGTTGTTTTAACTTCAGAAGTTCGCCAAACGAATTATTCTTAACCCAAACTGAAAAAAGAAAATCCGCCAAGGTAAATTTTTAAATTTCTCCATAAAATTTCACCAAAAATTACAAAATTTAATATCTAGGCATCATTTGAGTCGTAGAATTGAAACGTGGAAAAAATTGGTATGTTATTTCAGAAAAACATGGTTTTGTGTCTAAATACCTATGTTAGGACAATGCTATATATAAATGTAATATATATCCTAAGTCGCGCTTTTGAGGCATGAAAAACGCAATTTGAATTTTGTTAATCGGCCCAGTAGTACAGGAGATATAGAACTGCCTTTTTTTCCTTCCCCCAGTAGACATGCATTTCTTCTTTTTAGCTCAAATATTCTATTAAAATCTCTGCCTCTATTTAACCACATAAACACGTAACTAACTTTTCTCCTGTGAACTCTTGAAATCTGCTACTTAAATACTATTTTCGAACTCATTGATATTTGTATACACGTCAATTAAATTTCCGTTTCGCCAGGAAATTGAAATCAGAAAGGAAAGCAATGTTTCTTAATTTAATTAGTACAAAATAACGTATTTACAATCTTACAAATCCCAGAGCAGAGCTTATAAATTCTAGAACAAAGCATTTGTTGATTAAATGTGTTAACTCGTCCATTTGAATTGAAAATCTGCTATCTTTCAGTTATCACAGAAAATGTTTTTAACGTCATGTGACATATCATTGATTCGTCGCCTTAAAGTACTGTTTGAAAATGGAATATTTTCAGTTTTTCTTACTGCTTCTTCTCCCAGCAGTTTACCTATAATAATTTTAAATGAGGGTATTATCATATTCTAACCGACACAGCGGGATTTTCAATTTCCGTGGAATAATCTCTGCTACCAAATTACATGCTTTCTGTGCCTTTTCACTAACTTTGCATGCATTTGCTAAAACTGTCCTCCGTTTATTTTGGATTTCAAGATAATTTTAAAATAATCAACAGTTGTATTTTTCATACCAGCGTTATCGTAAAATGTCTGTTTCGTAAAATATTTTACCACATACGACATACGAGACACAGTGGAATGGGACAACATTCTGGATCATCAGTACATGTAAAGACAATTGAATAATAATTTCATTGTAATGACTAACTTTTTTGCACCTCTTTCTTTGTCTGTATTTTGAAATGTTGAATAAGATTCTAAATCGTCATCACTAGTCTCATCAGAATTATCTGGATTGTTTGTCTTAAAGTATCGACATATTTAAATACCGTTAATATCTATAGAGTTTAAAGATGAAAAGCAAACCCGAATAAAATGCTAATAAAGTAGTGAAATAAAAAAATACCCACTAATCCTCCGTTTAGCCAACCACATGATTCTAGCTTCTTGCTTCACTAATGCACGCACACTAACACTAGATTCGAGTCCGCGGTAACTGAAAAGCTACCTTTGGCTATGAGGCTATGCTTTTTGTTTAGCATTTGAATTGGTAAGGCGAGTAACAAATAAATTCATAGAACTTTTGACGAGGGCTTGAAGATTCTAGCTAAACACAGCCGAAAAGCAAAAAGCAGTTTTAAATTTTCGTCGGCTGGACTCTTGTTACAGTCACACCCTCTTGTCTTACTGAAGTTACCCGAGAACAATACAAAATCAGGAAAGGTAAATGCTTTCTCGTTTATAGCGTGCATGTTATTTGTCTATTTCTTGCGAATCCCTTAACGATGCTTCAAGGAACCATGGTTGGGAAACGTTGCTCTAATTTCTGAATAGGTTTAGATCAAGGTAATAGTTACTTTTTTAGCATCTGGAGATTTATAAAAATAAAAGCTCCAGACATTTGCACTCAAAATTCAAGATGTCTAGATATGAAATCAAAACATCTGGGGTACACAGAATTTGCTTTAAGAGGAACCAAGATGTTATTGTCGTTAATACGAGTGCTTTACAGTTAGAAGTAATTCTGATGAATGGATTATGAATTCAGGTGAAATGGAAATTGTTTTTACCAAAGAGTTTCTGCTACTGATTTCTCTTTTCCAAAATGAATGATTTAAAATTTGTATTTTTTCTGTAATGGTAATCACGTTTCAGTTAGCGTAATAAATGATTATACTGTAACAAAGCACAATTATTATGTAAAATATGTTTTCTTAAAATTTGTCTATTAATTTATTTCCGTGTTATTTTCTCTGTATGCGTACGCAATACATAAAATCTAAAATATGAAAGACGGTCACTAACAGCATTTTGACAATGTACCTTTAAATTTCTGATTTAAAATAGTAGAGTCATTAGGTTATTTAGAAGAAGGAGAGATGAAAAATCAGCAGCGCCTTCACCGAGAATCGAACCGCTGACCTCTCGGTTACGCGTCGAGCGTGCCGACCACTACACAACGAAGGCATGCGAGGGAGGAGAGATAAATACCTTATATACTTCCCCCTTTTAAAGGGTGACTGGGGTTTGGTTGACCCGATCGCCAAATCCCGGTGGTGGAGAATCATCATGCACCGTCTTTTTAGTTCGGTCGCCAGTGTAGAGATATTAGGTGTTTGGGAGCAGAAGATATGAAAAATGAGCAACGCCTTCGCCGGAAATCGAACCACGGACCTCTCGGTTACGCGTCGAGCTTACTGACCACTACACCACAAGGCATGCGAATGAGGAGGAAGAAATACCTTATAAAATATAAATAAAACACTTTCAAGGCATCTGCATTGCTGTGCAGCATTCCGCATTGCGAAACCTGTTATCCACTCGCTCTCCAGGACTCAAGCAAAGACTTTTCGAGCTTACAAATACTACTGTAACTATTATGCATCATCTTTTTCTGCCCATACTCGCTCGCTGAATGACGTCTCTTCGCTTAACCTCATACCTCCATCGTTGTAAAATGTTAAAAGGGTGTGCAAAATTGTGGGGTACCTATTGCACCCATAATCATGTATGAAACTTATTTGGTGTCTCCAGAATTTCTTTATCCAATAGTAAAATTATGTTGAATCGCGCCATATCTGTCTCCAAGTCCGACGTTCCATCTATGCAATAAACATGTTCAAGATACATCTGCGTTACCATTGAAACTCCGTTACATCTACCACCTGAAAAGTTATTTCGGCTATGACTAAAAAGTGAATTGGTTTCGTCTTCTCTCCAAACTACAACATCACAGAGTTTTTCATATATAATTACGTTTTAGAATTGTAAAAATATTATAAAAATTGCGCTACTGTAAAAATAAACATAAAAAGAATTCTAAAAAATTAATATAAATTGATACATACAAAGAGAACGATATGCAGATATATATACAGATATGATATGCTATCTCTCTATATATGTATCTTCGTATATGTATATACGTATTTATACATTAAGTAAGCTTATACGCACACATAAATGCATAACAAAAATTTATAAAGACTTCATTTCGTTTTAGAGTAGATGTTGGAAAATGCATTTTCACTTGCATTGCATATAGCGCCCTTATGCCGTTCTTTCTATAATCGTTTTGTTTCACAATAGCAAGGAACTAGCGAATGTAATATCGTTCACTTAGCGAAGTTCTTTCCGAGCATTTTGCAAATGGGTTATTTCGTATTTAGCTTACCTGTGATAATATATTATGATAAAATTTCATTTCTTCCTGTATTAACTGATCATTTCAAATGTGTGAAGACTCGAGGAGAAAACCTTATCATGAAGTTTGAATTTTTAGAAAAATGTATTTTTCGTTTATGCCATTTCAACGATAAAAAATATTGAGTAAAAATCATACAAAAAATTCGTAATAAACTCTCAGTCTTTAATAAAAGAAATCTGTATTGTGAAATAAATATTATCAACTAGAATAAAAACAAGCAAATATGAATCCTAGATTGACACTGATTTTACAGAAATAATACTATTACAAAATGTCTTCCTATAAAAGCAGCATCTTTCTGACGCTGAATGTTTCTTCATATTTAAAGTAATTTTTGTCCAAATTGTTTAAAACAAATAACTATCTTATTTCAATTCAACTGAAGTTACAAATGCCTTATACAAATATAGTTATAAAATGTGTTAATAATTTTATAATTTATAAAATTGAATTAATTGAGAAAAAAAATACGTTAATAAAATATAAACTTGTTAAATTAGATGGTATTTATATTATTCAAGATCTACCCATGGTGGGGAATTCCTTCACCATGTACTTTCTGAAGGAAATCGGCGCGCATTAATAACTCAGAGGCAAATTAAGTAAGAATCCTATACAGTCAAAATGTTCACCTGCTAAACATCGGAAACTGGGAAAACCTCCATTTAATTTGCTCATTCGGACCGTGGTTTGGCAACGTAAGAGGTGAATCCTGTACAAAAGGACGTAATATTTTCATATGGAATATTTTCACAGGGGGGAGAAGATTCTTTATATATCTTTCTAGTGTCAGTGGGTTCCATAGCTGTGTTCTTTTTGTAACTGGAAGGAACTATGGCTAGTGGCTAGGTAGGAGGTATTTGGAATACCAGTAACCATTCCAAATTCAAATTAAATATGCAGTAGTTTTGACATAAATTGACATTCAAAAGAATTAAAGTAAAGCAATAAACTAGTTTAAACGTCATCGACGAATACATTCTATAAATTTTATAACTATTAAATGAATAAATGTAAAACCTGGTACAATATAAAATTTCTCAGTGTACGTTATGAAGTTCGGTATAGACAATGTTTTGTATCAAATACTGTTGGTTAAATTAAGGTTTGTATGAAAACAATTAGGAGAAGAGCTCTTGCATTCCTGTCAGGAGGTGAGAAAGCCGTTAATTTGGCAACTTTTTGGTAAGACCTCACTTTAAATGCCGAAATAAGAAATCATCAGAAGTAGCAGCACAGTACTTAAATAAAAAAGTATGGCATATCCAAATGTAATAAAAAGTATTAATTATATTAAATTCTGTAATTGTAACACACGCGCCAGTGTAGAATTTAAAATCAGGCAAAAAAGTAATCTTAGATTGATATAGATTTGGGAAAAAAAGCTGTATCGATTTTGAGGGCAAACAGACATTATTCAGAAGCGACATTTTAGGTTTTCTTTTTTTAAATCAAGAATTTTTTAAATTTTTATTTTCTTACTACATAATTTTGGTATTCTTCAAGTGATAGCTTCTATTATTTTATTCACTAGTTCTTGTTGTTAAGAGTTTTTTTTCTATATTATTTTGGATATTTTCATACTTTATTTATTCTGTGTTTTTAGTGTCTGCTACCCTATTGCATTTTTATAATTGTTTTGTTAAAAATGCCATTAGAAATTTTTTTTTCTGAGTTATGCCTGAAGCGTATGAATTTTTTTATCTAATTCCCTTTTTTTGGCAAGCATATTTTACTTTTGGAACAGTGAAGAAAGAACTGTAAAACAGAAGTTTGTCTTGAGCTCTCAAGTAATGGATCGAGTTTTATTCAAGACACTTGCGACTATTTTAGCTTGGAATCTATCTGAGGGAAATTTTGGAATAAGGATATAAAAGAAGCAGCAGAATCCTTTTTAACAGGCATAAATTCCGGATAAGAGATTTTTCCAGATAATTGAATATATATTTCCAAAAAGTGCTTGTTCATGTTTTATAATGTTACATATAGAAATTGTATGGGAATTCTGTCGTCGTATTCTTTAACTTGTAGCCCACAATGAAGTAAATAATAACGATAATAGTCCAAATTATTTAAATTTAAAACGTACGCAAGATTTTATATATCAGAAAAATAAAATTAAACACTATTTTAAAATTACCATATGTATTTTCACATGAAAGGTAACAATTTCTTGGTGGGACGCTATTTAATTTCCGTCGACCGCTTACTTAAAAGATTATCGGCATATTTTCAAAATTATTTATATAGAGAATTAAAATTCCTAACATGCTGTACTGGCATAGATAACACTGTTCGTCAAGTCATAGAAAGTGTGCAATCCTTCGCTCACTCTCTTCCATGTAACGTTCACTAATAATATCCGTCTTAAACGTATGGCGTATACTGAAATATAGGCTACAAGGCATCGAGTATATATATATTAAAACAAAGAGAACCTTCTTAACTGGACTCTGCGAATATTTTCACAGGCAGGTCCCGATTTAATCCAACACCGTCGTAATGTAATATAATTTATGTTTTCGAGCAATAGAGAGAGTAAATCTTTCGTAGTTCAGTATGAATTGTATCTGTTCAGATTAAAATTTAAGCCTTCGAAAGTGCATTTTTATATTAGCAGTTAATTAGGTGCTCGTTACTAGATATTTTACTTTAGTTGACATATTAACAATCAAACATAACTTTAGGATAGAGCTGGGCATGACGAGTGGATTATCACTTTGTTGAGTGGCGGCAGGTAGCGCATCTGACTCCTTATAATGATTGGTATGTTTGTGTATTTTAGGTTTCTGGCACGGAATGCACTGTCTTGCCCAGTTCACGACATATTTGGCCACACGTGTCGGCTATGTACTAATTTTGACGCCATTCGATTTGCTGAATGAGCAAATTTATGTGCGCAATTGAAACATAATTTTCGAAATGCCTTATAAATATAAAGTCTTGCCATGCCAATAGAGTCTCACAATATAATGCTGTTTCTGAATTTGAGAGCTTAACCTTTTTCATTTGTAAAGAATTGTTAGTGTTAAGTTCTTCTTTTAACTCGTTATCTCTTGATTATGCTTGTGTAATTTCTTCACAATCGACAAGACCAATAATTTTAGTTTCGTGAATGCGAGATAATGTGTCGGCCACGATATTATCAGTTCCTTTAATGCACTGAATATCAGTTCTGATTGAGAAATAAAATCCAGTTAACGAGTTTAAAGTGGGGATCATTTTCAAGTTTCTGTTTGAAAGCAGATATTAATGGTTTGTGTTCAGTAAATACTGTAAATTGGTGTCACTCTAGCATTTTTCTCTAGAAAGCTCGCAACCACTGAGGCAAAATACAGTGCGTATGATAGAGTATTATTAGCAATATAATCATCCCTTCATTCAGATTGATTTTGACAAGCCTCCTTAATTTTCTGTTTTATTTTGCATCCTCTGATTCGTTATATCTGCAACGATATCAGAGGAAAAATAAAATCATTGCTTCGTCAGTTCTCTTGAAATCTTTGACGACAAACTCGGTGCAGAACGTAAAATCTCCTGACATTATTCGTGAAGTTATGTCTCTTGCGCTGTCAACTGGAACGAATTATTGCGTCTGCGATGTCAGAAACATGTCGTGTGACACATCGTAAAAGCTTGGAATCAGTGACTTGCGGGGACCGCACACACGATTTTCTCATCTCTGTATGGTCCTCCGCTGAGTTCTCAGATTCTACCATTTTAAACGCTTTATGATCTTTACTTTCTATTTATAAAGAATAAATGCAATATACTGTGAGGTTCTACCTATTTATTTGCAAAGTTCTAACTTAGAACCCACGAACACTAGCAAGCGAATAATCGCTTCTTAAGCGATTAATCGCTTAATAATCGCTTAATCGTGAACAAAACACGTAAGACTTGAAGAGGGCTCACAAACCTTTATTTTTCAGTATATTTACAATCACTTCCTACTGGAACTTTACACAAAGTCACCACTCGGGCTTAAATAATAATAAATTTAAATTAAACTAAACTAGCTTAGCTAAGCTATCTGAAAGGTATAGCCGGAGCTATTAGAAATCTAAATAGTTAGCCCCTAACTATTAATTAAATCGGTAAATCCAAGCAAGGGCCTAAGATATGGCCGAGCGTAGTAACTAAGAGAAATTAGCCAAAGGCAAACGCGCGTTAGTCAGGGAACCAGACTGTCTCTCTAGAAATCGGTGAAGTATCGACTTAAGTAATACTCTTTCTCATTTGCATTTACTGCGTTTCTGAGATTACAATCTGGCAGGAAATTGTAAGCTGAAATTCGATTAAGATAGGAAAGATACAAAACTTAAAATAGCTGTTAATAAAATTAGGATAAACCTTACAATACCCAGGTTGATTAGATAAGCATTTAAATTGAAGAAAGATTGAAAACAAGCTATAACTTTAGACAAATGTGGAACCTTTAAATGTTCGGATAAATGTCCTGATGTTCACGCCATTAGAACGTATTAAAAGAATATATTTCATTTCTTATTTTTCTTCCCACTTAAAGACGAACGGAAGCTGACGCATGATTTATAGTAGATTCATTAATTCATGTTTGGTGAAGAAATGTAGGCCACCATTATATTTCGGGATCAATTATTTAGACAATAAGAATTTGGGAGGACCAAATATTGAAAACTCGGTCATTTTTTCATGCGTCCATGCGTCATGTAACTTCTAAATTACGGAAGCTTTTTTTTTAATATGTGGTTTTATAAGGAAACATGAGAAAATTAATTTTAACTTGTTATGTGATCATCAAGGTAAATAAAAACACATCTAATAAAACTAGATTGATTTCTTGATGTATTTACCAATTCATTTTCCACTCAGCATAGTCACCTGAAGTAATATATGATGCAAATATCATAATTTTGCTGAAGTTGAAATCATTTTAGGAATTTTACTACACTGGTGTTTGAAGAGGAATGAGAAGGGTTAGAATATATAATTAATCAAAATTTTAATTAAACAGATGGACGTTTACAGATTAAGGACACACACAGTAGAAAAGCAAAACGTAGAAGCGAATGCAACGTATGCATACAATACAACTGCAGAGAGATAGCGTTATGACATGAGACATTACTGCGCGCGCATCGATAAGAGCCAACTACGCCAAGATAAGCCTAGAGCTGTAAGCTAAACGGCGTACTATTATTTCTACAATCCCCCTTTCGACGTTTAGCTGAAAAAAATAATTAGTATAACAAACAAAGACTAATCATTTACAGTCAATCCAATTAATTTACAACAATTAGAATGTTTAGAAGCAGTCAATGCTTTTGTCAGTATATCAGCAGGCATTTTCTCTGTTGGCACATATTTAACGTCTATTTCATATCTCTTATAAATCGCACGTACGAAGTGATGTCTTATATCAATTTGTTTAGTGCGTGAGTGGTAAATTGAATTTTTCGTAAGCTTTTGTGCACCTTGATAATCACAATATATGACGGTTGGATATTCAACATTAAAATTTAATTATTTAAGAAAACAACGTAAATAAACTGCTTCCTTAGCACTCTCTGAAAGACTGATGTAGTGCCTCAGTACTTGATAATGCAACAGTTTGTTGTTTTCTTGATTCCCAAGTGATGGGATTTCCAGCAAGTTTGAATAGATAACTTGTATAAGATTTTCTAGTATTAACATCAGATGCCCAGTCGGCATCGGTGTACCCTACAAGCGTTTTTCCAGTCTTCTGAAATTTCAGACAATTTTTAGTTCCTTTCAAGTATCTAAGGACTAGCGTTGCAGCCAACCAGTGTAATTTTCCATAATTATTATTAAATTGGCTCAGGTAACTAACAGCGTATGTAATATCCGGTCTAGTAAACACAGAAAGACACATCAGAGAACCAATTAGACTACGATAAGGTACACTGTTCATTTCTTCCTTTTCACTTTCAGAAGGACATATTTCTTTACTTAATTTTAAACTAGGATCTAAAGGAGTTGCTACTGGTTTTGCATCTTGCATATTAAACCTTTTCAAAATGTTATCAACATATTTCCGCTGAGATAAACTAATAAAATTATTATTTATATCTTGATTAAATTCTATTCCAAGACAATAATGAAGTTTGCCTAAATCTTTAACTTGAAATTCTTTAGAAAGATAATCTTTAAGCTCAGCATATAAATCACAGTTATTTGTTGCTATTATTAAATCATCTACATATAAAATTAGAATTAACTCACCTTGAGATGTTTTCATCTTGTAAACACACTTGTCTGATTGTAATGGTTGTAATCCAAAATGCTTAAGTTTTTAATTATTAAATCATCTGCATATAAAATTAGAATTAACTCACCTTGAGATATTTTCATCTTGTAAACACACTTGTCTGATTGTAATGGTTGTAATCCAAAATGCTTAAGTTTTTTGTCTAATCTTTCATACCACTGTCTTTCACTTTGTTTCAAACCGTACAGAGATTTTTGCAAAGCATAAACATAGTCAGGTTTACTTTGGTCTTCAAAACCTTTAGCTTGTTCCATGAAAATTTCTTTTTTTAAATCTCAGTTAACATATGCCATTATAAAATCTAGTTGATATAGAGTAAGGTCTCGTTCAGCACTGTATGCAACCACAGTTCTCATAGCACTTGCTCTGGCTACTGGAGCAAAGGTTTCATCAAAATCGATGCCAGGTTCCTGTGCAAATCCTCTGGCAACTAATGGAGCTTTCCTCTTTTGAACTGTTCCGTCTGGATTATATTTGGTTCTAAGAATCCAACGACATCCTATTACCTTCTTGTTTTGTGGTCGTTTTACTAATTTCCATGCTCCATTTTTAACAAGTGCTTCACATTCACTCTGCATGACCTTATGCCAGTCTTCACCATGACTTCCATTTAAAGTTACTTCCAATGTCGGATTTATATCTTCATCAGCAATTTGTGTTTCTTCTTCTTTCGTGTTTACATAGTGTACTCTTTCTTTGATCTACCTGGTTTCCCAGTCTTGATTTTCATTGGTCTACCTCGCAACCTTTTAATCTGCATTTCAGGTATTGCTTCAGAATTAGAATCTTCATTATCTGATGACTCAGCAGATGTTTCTTCCATATTCGAGGGGTCTTCTGTTTCATCAACCGATATTTTCTCTGCCTTCAAAGGTCCTTCCTTTTTCTATCAGGAACATTTTCATTAAATAAAACTTCTAGATATTTATCGCAGTTCGTAGAGTTTTCAAATTCATCAATAAATCTAACATCACGGCTTATAACGATTTTTCTGGAATTTTTATTCCACAGCCTGTATGCTTTCGATTCATTTGAGTATCCTACAAAAATATGCTCTTCTGATCTAGGATCGAATTTTCCTTTAGACCTTTTATTAAGTACAAAACATTTCTGCCCGAATATCTTGAGGTAAGAAACAGATGGCTTGATGCCAAAAAATAATTCGTATGGTGTCTTGTTTATTCCCAGGCTTCGAGTTGGGCAACGATTAACAGCACAGTTCAAAGCTTCAGCCCAAAAGGATTGGAGAAGGCTACTTTACACTAACAAACATCTGGCCATTTCAGTTAAGTGCGATTCATGCGCTCAGCTCTCGAATTCTGCTGAGGAGTCATGGGTGCCGAGAATTCTCGTTTAAGCCCGCTTTCTTGAAGATATTTATTAAATTCTTCTCCGCTATATTCGAGACCGTTATCAGTACGAAGGATTTTTATTTTCTTTCCTAGACGATTTTTGACCGCAGCTTTATATGTGATGAACGCACTTTTTACTTCGTCTTTAGTTTTAAGAAAACTAACTTCAACATAACGCGATTTATCGTCTATAAAGGTGACAAATAAACGTGAACCAGCATAAGATGATACTCTCATAGGACCACACAAATCTGAGTGAATTAAATACAATAACTCATCACTCTGAAATTTTGTTTCTCTTTGAAAAGGTAGCACAGTTTGTTTACCACGGATACAAACTTTACAGTCTTTCAAAGATTCGTTATCATTGAAATTTAGATTTCTAACAATGTTATTAAATTTAAGTCTTTTCAAATCAGATTCATTTAAATGACCCAGTTTAAGATGCCACTTTACAAAATCACTTACCTGTGCTATTGCAGCTCTTTCGGTCCTTGGGTATATATAATAAAGATCACCATTTCGAGAAGCCTGCTCTAGTATACATTCGTTCGGTTCTATTATTTTAGCATGACGTTCTGTAAAAAGCACTGAACGATTATTTGCAGTGGCTTTTGAACGATTATTTGCAGTGGCTTTAGAAGATGATAGCAAATTACACTTTAATTGCGGGAGACACAGCACATTTTTGAATGTAAGTTTAGTTGCCCCATTTCCGTTAGGTACTGTTATCAGAACAGTTCCAATTCCTATGATTTCTGCGGTTTTGTCAACTGCTAGCTTTATCTTGGAATCTATTCGAGGTTGAAATTCTGAAAATAAACTTCCATCGTTGCACATATGAGATGTACTGCCACTATCTAAGCACCATGAGGAAGTCTGTTGATAAGTATCATTCACAGCCAAACTCGCCGGTGCTTCATGAATAGCCGCCATGATCGAACCTTGATTTCCTTTATTTAACTGCGCATATTTTCTATCAGCTATTTTCTTTCTACATTCAGATGCCTTGTGTCCAATTTTCGAACAGTAGTTACACTTCAAGTTGCGATAATTTCTTGTAGCTGGAAAATTTTTGTTTCACTCTACATTCCATTTTTCATTTTTCTTCTGTTCTTGAATCCTTCTTTTATTTTCAGTATAGTACGCATTTTGTGAATCCCAAAACGCGTTGGAATGCGCTTTAGCCCACTGCTGGGCGGCGATTGTTTTTGAATGAGCAATAAACACGCCAACATGGGTAACTCCGTATATCCGCCAACATGGCTGACTGTTTGTACGTTGCCTACATTGTGCAATTCGCTGAAGTTTTTTTTTAAGTTTAAAAGGAACGCTGTGCACATGGCATTTTCTTGTAATTTATTTTCGTTATTTTAGCTTATTTTGTTCATTTGTGTACGTTGCCTACATTGTGCAATTCGCAGATGTTTTTTTTAGTTAAAGCGGAACGGTGTGTACATGGTATCGTTTGTAATTTTAATGCCCTTTTAAAAAAAATTCCTTCTTTCTTCGATGCCATTTTGGTTACTTTTTTGCGGAGCGTGTCTGGAAGGTTATGTAACGGCATAAAATGTGTAAGTATTACAACATAAAATGTAAATAATTAATTTGAACCTAACTGACAAATATTTTAATGATCATACTATTCGTTTTGCATATTATTTTATTATCTTTTTGTGGCAACAGTTTCCCTACTAATTTATGCTTTAGAATTCTATGTTTTGTTTACAATAGGTTTTCGCGGAGCGTGTCGGGAAGGTTGCAATTGCAAAGACGTTTCGCAGAAACGCGTCGAATTGGCGATTTTCAAAACATCGCCAAGCAGTGAGCTAAAGCGCATTTTCACCATCATCAGCTATGTCAATTTCCATTTTTTAAGCTTGTCAACTATTTCGAAGAAACTGTTCAAATGTTCAGACATCGTTTCGCTTTCAGACATTTTTCTAAATAAAGGCTGTTTTAATAGAGTAGCTTTCTTCGCAGGTCCTTTTGATTCATACACGGCTTTCAGTTTATCCCATACAGCTTTCGATGTCAAACAGTGTTTTATATGACACAATTCACTACGATTAATGGCAAGAATTATATCTGCACGAGCTTTTTGATCAGCTTGGAACTATTTCTTATTGTCCTCTGTTCCTTCAGCAGGTTTCAATATTTTACCGGTCACATAATCCCAATGGTCGTTTTTAATTAATATGGCTTCTATTTGCAAATTCCAACTGTCAAAATTATCTTTTCCGAGCTTTTCTATAGTAATCAAATGCGACATACTGTACAGCTCTTACAGCCACAAGAAGATTAGGGCGATAAAAAATGGCTTAACAGAATGCTTCTTACCTTCTGTTTGGCTTACGAGCACGTTCGCAGCTCGAAATTCAAAAAGTCCATCTTGAATTAAAATCTTTGTTACTTTAGGCACAGTTGAAACATTCCTGGGCACATAACCATTGAAGGGAAATGAGCAGAGTCAGAATATATAATTAATCAAAATTTTAATTAAACAGATGGACGTTTACAGATTAAGGACACATACAGTAGAAAAGCAAAACGTAGAAGCAAATGCAACGTATGCATACAATACAACTGCAGAGAGATAGCGTTATGACATGACATTACTGCGAGCGCATTGATAAGAGCCAACTGCGCCAAGATAAGCTAAGAGCTGTAAGCTAAATGGCGCGTTATTATTCCTACAGTGTTCAACATCACGATATTTTTCACATTTTCTCGAACATCTCCACAAATGATGAATAACATTTAATGGAAATTTCTGTGAAGATGTGGAGATAGGTTAATCTGGCGTATTTTTGCACACAAAAACGTACTGTGCACCGGTTACGATGCGAGCATGATCATGAGGATCGGTGTGGAAAGGTCAGTTGCGAGATATGGTTACTTTCAACAATCACACAGCTATCACAACTGGAATTCAAACTAAAATTAAGACAATTTTTGAATACATGTAGTATTTGATCCTTCTCTTGCAACAACGTTGTTTTCAGGTCCTAAAATATTCCGCAAGGGAAAAGCGAGATACACACATCACAGATATATTCTATGAGAGATTATGGCTATCCAATTATCTGCTTAATGTCTTTCCTTCACAAAAATTCCTCCCAGTTAGCTCAATTTGGACAATCACCGTAGTCCTGTAATTGAAATACTTATTGATGACCAACTACACTTCCGAAATGGCGAACAATTAACTCCACAACCTCTTTCCTATATCTCTCAAGAGTTGCAGAGTGTCGAAGGTATGAAATTTTGGGCGCTTCTCCAAAATGATGCCTGCCCAGACCATCACAACTTCGCCCCCAATACTGGTCTGTACTGGTCCGTTTGTCGTAAGTTGAATGAGAGATAGTGGGATCCTTATGAAAGGGCACAGAGAATGAGTAGCTAGACTGAATTGGCATTTATCTGTGAACAGAACAGTAACCCACATGTTTCGTCTAAAGTTATATTTTCAACTCCATGTAAACGTGTCTTACGCGCAGAAGTGAATGGGATTCAAACCGTAAGATTTCTTGCGAAATGACAAGGTCTTATATATGTACCTTTTTTGTGTTTCATTAGCCCTCACTTCATTTGTATGAACATTAGCCCACGTCAAACTTACCTGGTGGATGACTTTCTGAAAAGTGAGGATTTTAATCGGAAATATTATACCGTCTAAAACCCGATAGTAACCCTGTAGAAAGACGACTGGGATGCTCTTGAGAGAGCAATTGCATCTCCATTTCTCTGTCTCAAAATCCTTCAGGAACTGAAAACAATGTTGTGGTCTTGGGTCCGACTTCCAGAGGAACTCATGAACTTCCTAATTTCCCCTCTGTAATAATTTTGTGAAATCTGCACGACTATTATAAAGACCATGCTCCCTGCTAACTTCTTTTTCTTTGTCCGATCTTGTAAACTCCTTTTGTGAAGTCATTAGCTATATCAAAGGGGGAAACATGCAAAATATAAGCGGCGCTCAAACTTCAAACATCCCAGTTGACAGCCACACATTCTTTCCAATATTACACGAAATAAGAGTGGGAAAAATACGTTATATTCTAGCCCACTGGAAAACTAACTGGGGAAGAGAAAAATTCACGAAATCCTGTGGTGACAAATTATCGTTCAGCGTAATTTTAATTCGGGCGCTACTGTAGATGCATTTAGAAATTTTTCGAAGCCTAGAAACAAAGAATCAGCAGCACGCTCGCCAGGATCTCCGGAGCTAGCCAGACATTATTAGATTTACACCACAAAAGAACACAGTAAGGAGAAGGAAAATATTTTACATTCTCTCTCACTTAAATGACAACTGGGGAGAAGGAACCTAGTCACCAAATCCTAACGGTGATGAATTTCGAAGTCGAAATTGCTTTATCTGGAGAAGCATGAAGAAACGGCAGGTCCCGTGCAGGATCTTGAAATCAGGACATTCCTAGCTAGTCATATGTGCTTCAAGTTACACCACGAAAGTGAGTGGTAAGGAGGAAGAAAAATAGCTTATATGTTTTAGATTATTCTGCACTGATGAGCCATCATACGTGTGCACATCGACTATTGCATAGTATATGTTATCTTATTATTCAGCCTATCCGTACCACATTTTATTAAATTCTGTTCATCACTTTTGAAGATAATCGACGGAATGTGTACACTTCCTTTATTTTGAATGTTTTTATTTAATTTCGATGTCTCAGAATCTGGTGTTACAATTCTGATTGCCATGCACGTTTACAGCATGATATGCAACGTGCCTATCTTTATTCTTAGATACATATTATAAAACTCAAGAAAGTTGTTCGGAAAAAAAAAACGAATTTAAAATGGTTATTTTAGAATAGCTGGATTCGCTTTATTTATTTATTTTTTAATTTCCATCCTTTGTAAACATTCTGTTTTGCATTTAGCCGCTATTTGCAAACACGTGCAATAATAAAAGAATTTTTGACTAAATAAAATTACCTTATGTTATTAATATTTAAACCAAAATAATTCTTAACAAGTATTGAAATAGTAAGAAGTCGTGAAATGCCTATATCCTATTGAAATACATTTTAAATTCATAATTTGTTTCAATAAGTATCTCTTTAAACTAATGGTTCATAGATATTTAATGAAAGTTCTCTGTTTAATGTTCGTAGTGAGGTTAATGTGAATTTAATACTCTGCTAAAATTCATATGTAAGTAAATTTTATTCTCATACAATTCTTGGATCATTGATTATTAATTATTATATTAACTTAATTAGCCACGTTTTGTGAAAGGTTCGTTAAGGATTTTCTCAAGAGCGTTTTCCTTCCATCCAAACCAGATGTCGTGCAGTAAAAAGGACGTGTAGCAAAATTTTAAGCTGTATACGTGAATGATGCATTAATTAATGAGGACAGAAATTATCAAGAAGAATAGAACTAGGTTAAATCACTTTCTTATTTTTGGAGGAATTGATTAAAATAGGTGATAATTTTCCCTGGATCAGTTTCTGAGTGCTATAAACTGATATGCCTACTTTAGCGTCTCTCAATAATATTGAATACAAAAATATGAGGATTTGGATGCTCTCTGTCTTTAGATTTGAATCCTAGTAAAATTCTCACTCGTAATTTATGTTAATGAGACAAAATTTCTTAACTTATTCATAACAGAACAGTGCCCCTTAAGCCGAAATTCGGAAATTCAAAATCGTGTATATGCAATACTTACTGAAACAATTTCATTCATTTATATGTGTACAGTTTCATTAATTTTCTCAAAAATTCTAGGAAATATTTCATCGATTATACAGGAGGAATATTATTAAAATAAACTTTTCAATGAATAAAAAGCAAGTAAATGATTTTCAAAACATCTCTTTGCTAAATTATTCATATAATTACCCATTTCGCAAAGAGCTCAGCAGCTGCCGAGCAGCAAAATCGCTGGACACTGGTAGTTCCGTCCTGGGTTCCAGTTTCGGAAACTTGTTTGGCCACATGGCCGTTTTCGTTCTTTATCCCATATATACATGTATAATAGCCATTTTTCTTTAGAAAGTCCTCTAAGAGAACACCACTTTCCTTAGGCAAATAGCCTTCGCGTGCTTTGCTATAATTAACAAATCAAACTGGATCCACAAAATTCTGTCGTCAGAGATAATAGCCAGTTGTTCACTGTCGGTTAGATGTTTCATTATGTCGTGTTCTCAAATCTCGTTTTCCTTTAACCTAAAGAAGCAATTTGGTCAAAAGGGCTATCACTTTCGTTTAGGCATCTTGCGTTGTCCACTATAAAACGGCGTTTCACTTTTCAAATTGTTGCCACCAACTTCTAGAGCCCTGTATTATATTTAAAGAAGTTAATAATGCAGAATCTGCACGAATGTATGCATGTTTCTCGCATTGTGAAAAAACAACGGTACCTAGAGACATCAAATTTTGACTAACGTAGCCCTCCACTCGAATATGGGCATCTGGAAACCCAAATTTGGAATTTGTTTTATTATCTATTCCAAGTTTCGTAGAGATTTAACGAATTTTTTGTTAACAAACTGGACGATTTCAAAGCGAGCAATGACAACACTAAACGGTGGAAAGATATCTCCAGGACACGAGACTGCGATCTGAAATTCTAAAGATATGCTCTTTCTAAATATTTTGCGATATTGCTGTTGGATTGAATTTTATAGTTTAAGTGAGAAGAACTTGATATGATAAAGGTGAAACAGAAAACGTTAATAACTTATTTCACCTTTTTATCATAATATAAAATCTGAAAGCGTTCAGGACATATTTTTATGTATATAAACGAGTACAATCTCGCCGTGCATTGCAAATGTACAACGCAGATGAATTCCAGTTTCAACTGCCTGAGCCATAAATGCTTGCAAATGTCAGAAGAAAGTGCAGTTGGGTATGAATATTCATATTTGAACTTCATTAAACAATCTCACCCACTGTATTTCATCATTTCTCACTTTGCTCTCATTCGTTGTATTTCAATATAGACTTAATATACCTGGCTATGAATACCCGCAGCGTTCATATTTCTTCCATTAAGAGCCTGATGACTGATCGTATTTCAAAGTTGGTGCGGAACTCAGTTTTCTTGTCCAATTTAACCTCTCACTACGAAGCGTAGAAACCGATGCTGTGAATGAAATAGAGTCAGATTCTCTGCAAAGAATCCCGTTAGCCGATTCGTGCAGGCATGAAATTTCAAGCGATATTTGGAAACGAAACTATAAAAATTCAGGAATCTAATAAAAAATGAACAGGGAAAGATAATTTATATCATGAAAAGATGTGTAAGAGTAAATTTA
Source organism: Stegodyphus mimosarum (assembly GCA_000611955.2). Classification (NCBI taxonomy): domain Eukaryota; kingdom Metazoa; phylum Arthropoda; class Arachnida; order Araneae; family Eresidae; genus Stegodyphus; species Stegodyphus mimosarum. The sequence continues at coordinate 550,298 of KK116356.1, forward strand.
GTGCGAGAGTGATATAATATTCTTTCATTGCAAGCTCCTGTACAAAAGTCTTTGAGATTAATCTGTATTCGAAAGCTTAACTACAGAACCAGTTATGCTGCATCAACTTGGTAATGAATCATTTTTAATCTTACACTGTCATGTGGTATACATTATTCATATTATTGTTAATGGGAAGTTTATTTAATTAATAATTGATTTCATCTCAGAACAATGAGTGTATCATAGACAAACGCTCTGCTCAACTTAGAAGTATAGAATTTCTGAAACAGAAATTAGCCCTAAATTTATGATTTGAAAGTTTTTCGAACAGTAGCCCCTTGTAGACTTTTTATTAGTATTGTAAATTGAAATATCGCTAGAGGGAGCTGTAATATTCCCTGGTAACCTAACATGGCCCTAATGAAGTATTTTTTACGAAAGGTTTGGCAGGGAGGATTTGGGTAATATGATTCTTAGAATTACAACTGTTGTATAATTTTGCAGACAGTTTTGAAAATGTTTGTGTTAACTTTCATTTCAAAACGGTAACTGTCTTTTCTCTGTTTCCTGATAATTCTAGATTATTTTCTATTTATCAGATACCACTAAATTTTTCCACTCAATGAACTTTTGTTTGATGAGTGATAAAATCAAAACAAAGCATCTTCAACTATAGGAATTTCCCATAATTAATGCTTTGTGTAAGTAGAATAATCCCCCAGCATATTTTTAAATCCACACTTGAAATGTTATAAAATTATAGCTCTTTAAATTCATTTTTAATAATAACAACATTAAAAATAACAGTTTATTATAATAAGCATAGAAATTTGAAAATTCTTTACATATGTTGAACACAGCACGTTTACGTTATTTTTCAAATTTTCTCAGTTTCGTTTATGGATTACAAATGGTGGGTATGTCTTTTCATCTACTTGATAAAGAGGATGAAAAATGTTGGAATGCTTTCTTTGTTGTTGATGAGTATTTACCTGAAATTTATCCGAAAGACCACTGAAAGGTGATTAAAAAGTAAGAATATTAGCATTAAAAGTCTTTGCAATGTCAGATGCGCAACTGAATATTTGCTCAATGTAGTTATTATTTTATTTACAATCAATAGCTTTGACGAATCTAAAAATTTGGCATTTTTTTCAGCCCGGAAGGGTTAATAATTCCGTTTCGGCATTTTGCGGCGTTTCACTTTTCAAATTGTTGCCACCAAATATTTGAGCCCTGTGTTATATTTAAAAAAAATTAAATAATGAAGAATCTGTATAAATTTATGTATGTTTCTCGCACTGTGATAAAACAACGGTACCTAGAGACAGCAAATTTTGAATAACGTACGTCTCCGCCGGAATATGGGCATCTGGAAGCCCATATTCCATATACATATAAGAATATTGAATTTGTTTTATTAGCTCTTTCATCTTTTGTAAAGCATTTATGAGTTTTCGATTAAGAAACTCAACGATTTGAAACCGAGCAATAGCAAAATCGTATAGACAAAAAAAAGCCTTATAATCTCTAACTAGAGAAACTATGTAACGGAAATTCTAATGATATGCTGTTTCTAAATTATTTTCTGATATTGCTATTGAATTGAGTTTTATGGTTTCAGTATTAAGAACAGGATATTTACTTAAAGGTAAACACATAATGTTAAAAGGAGCTCCTTTGAGCGTAATATAAAGTTATGTTTTATATGTCAAGAGGATCAAGAGCAAACTCATGGGCCGTTCTGACAAGCAGAAGTTCTAGTTACGTCACTGATCTGTCCGCAGCAAAGGGATGGGAGAAAAATATTCTTAGAACTTCAGTCACCACACGCTATTATAAAATTACGTCGTTTTTCTCCATATGATTAGTTCAGTATCTTAATCTATGTGCACATAAAAAACAGTAGGGTAATTTATGTTTATAACGTACAATTTATACGTGTAACAGCAAAATCAATGTAGAATGTTTAAATAACACTGTACGCCACGGAGTAGGCTTCCGTCCTAGAAGTCCATGCGAAATGATGCCTCTTAGGTTGATGAATCTCAGGGTAGGACGGACAGACGTTGAAAAATATCAGTGTAATATCTTTATTTAAGTGCAACAGTGTACGCATTAGTGTAAAAGAGACGTTATCGGATCAGCGTATCCTCGGTTGTCAAGCTTTATGTGCTCATAACGTGCACCAAGGTATTACGTATTTATATGCACATCACTGTAGAATCTTGTATCAGAGTAACATCAGTGTAAACGTTTAATTATTAGTCATTTCTATTTATGTAAAACTACAGTGTACGCATCAGGGTAACATTATTGTACTGTGTAAAAGTGTCAGTGTAAAACTTTAAATATCAGTATAAAATTCTCAATGTACAACATCATTATAGCACTGATGCTAAATATTGAGAATCAGTGCAATAGCGTTATCAGTGCAACAGCATCATCAGTGTACAATCTCAGTGTAAGAGCTTTTTGTTTGTTGTATGAAACTGTTGTAATATACATTGCTCTATTTACGAAGCCGTACTGTCATATAACCGTGTACTGTCATTCTTTTCTCTTAAGCTTTCCAAGAGCCCGAATAGTCCTTGTAAGCCGCCCGGGTATCCGGACCGGCTTTCACCTGTATATGATTGGTTTAAAGCTGAAGACTTGTCCCCTCTCAATGTCACAGCCCGAGAAGACTTGGCAGTACCCTTACAGTCTCTGTCGAGCCTGAAAGGATCACCGTTACAGTCGGTAATTCCATTCATTGTGAAGGCAGTTTATCTCCCGTATACTGTCCACTCCCAATAAATGGGCTTCATGAATTGTCAGATCGACGGGAAGTGTTGGGTCTGATTAATCTCGAAAGTAGGATAGCTCACTTCCACCTCTTCTCCCCAAGCCGAGAGAGGAGCCATGGAGGGGATGACCAGAGCAACAGTCGTTCAACCCTTGTATCGAAGAAGGGGTCAATATGCAATATTCATAATAAGCTGAAATATGAAGTCACGCAGACCTAATGCGATAATACTAATGCACCAGGCCTAATTATAATGCAAAATGCGATGTTTATAGTAAGTTCAAATAGGAAGATGCGCCCACAATGGCGGGCCTCAGAAATATACGATAGACTGTCCGCTTTACCGATTGCCGGCAACGTGAAGAAGATGGTGGCAATGGTAATATGGATGCGTACTTTATGGAAATTCATATAGCATTCTTGATATTGGATCCATATTACAATAACGAACGCAAGTTGTCAACTTTCCTATGTGCCTTCCTTTTGTTTTCGTCTGTGCGTCCACACGTATACGTCCAGTCTTTCTCAAAAAAAAAAAAAAAAGGGAAAATACACGAAATTGTTATAAGTTCAATAGTAACTTGTGTGTACACAATATCTATATATATATATATAACTGATTGCAATGTAAAGTAATTCAGGCTGATGATGCTGAATTTTATCATATTGGTGATTTGTAAAAATGATAATAATATGCGAAGAACAACACAATCATATAAAAATTAAAGTTAATACTTTAAAATTTAAGTTTAAAAGTAAGAAAGTAGCAATGAGTAAGTAGTATGTAAAGTTTAATTTTTACTTTATTTAAATGTTAGATTACCTGTGATCAACATCATTGCTCGAAATGTTCGCCTTGTTCGGAAAAAGCTTTGCATATTTATGCCTCAACTAAGATTTTTTTTCTATAATTGCAGTTTTTTTCCTCGAATACGGTTAATATTTTTCAATAAAACAGGCAGATAAATTTCATTTGTCACAATATATGTAATATCGAAAGAAAAAAACCGATTTAAATAAAATGTCCATTTCTTCATCAAGAACAGGTGTTTCAAGCTCTTTCGGAAAAAATCATCTACTTTTAAATGATTTTTGATTGCTAAAAATGCATTTAATATGTAATAAGTAATTCTTTTTATTTTTAGCATTTATTCTTATGTAGCTTTGATTAATTATTTCTTTCACATGCAAATCTCTTTTTGCTACCCTAATACAGCTTTAACCGAAAGCCTGAAGCAGTGAAATTTTAGAATCTGTTATATTTTCGAAGCAGGAAATAACGATACATGAGTAGTGCTTTAGCTGAGATTAGAAATCCAATCTCCTGATTGCCAGCTGAACGTGCTTCCAATTAGACCGCAGAGGAAAGCGGAAACGTAGGAGAAAAACCCTTATATCGGCTGGTAAAAACAGCCTTGAAATGATTCGAAATTATATTAAAGATGTGGAATTAGTTTGTTGAAAAAAGTCTTCTCTTCTAATTTTTTACAACAGTCTTCTATCGCACTTTTTCATTCGTGCGTCAAAAATCGAGTAATATTTATGAGCAATTTTGATACGTGTAACTATGAAAATATTTTATTATCGCAATATTTCATTTTCGCTGGTCACTCAACTATTATATCATGCATGAATGTAACACGTTGTTTTCTGCTTTGCGCATTGTAATAGGTAAAGCCATGCATGCCGATTATGGTACGCTGGTATTTTGTGCAAAATATCATACTAAAATGCTTTACCTATTTTCAAATAAAATATAAAATTAATTTGAAGTAGTTTATATGTAATAAAGGTACTTGCTCTTCAAAAATCAATATCTGTGTTTCCACCAATAAATAATTTGGTATAGAAATATTTTGTCCTCTCCAAATGAATCAGCCTTACGATGTTTAGTTATTCATTTTATAAAGAAACGATTTTGTTTCATTCTAAATAGCTAGCATTATAGGAATGACAACATTTGCTGCTATCACAGTAAGCGGTGAAAACTACAGATATATGAAATATAAAACAAATTTAATAATCATCGCAAATTACCTATAGAACATGTTTATAAAAGTGCAGAGAATCACCATTTTCAATTTGGTACGATCTGATAAATATCAGCTACAGCCACAGCTAAGTTAATTCATACCTCTTTCTGCTGCTACATTAAGCTATCAAGAAAAAACCGTATTTTGTAACTCCAAAAATGCTTTAGTTTCCTTAAAATGCTTGGCTGTTATGATAAGGTATTTTCTCTCTTCTTTCTGGATGCCTTCGTGGTGTAACGGTAGCACACTAGGCTCTTATTCCAGAGGTCTAAGGGTGAGTCCCGGCGAGGGCATTGCTCATTTTTCATGTATCCTGCAGCAATAGAAAGTAAATAATGTCTCTACAGTGGCGCCTGAACTAAAAAACAAAAAACAACAACAACAACAACAAAAAAAACGTAGTGGATGATGAATGTTCACCATCAGGATTTGGCGACTGGGTCCCCCCTAATCTCCAGTCACCCTCTAAAAGGGAGATTTTCTTTCTCCTTTCAGCATGTTTTGGTGGAGTAACGGTTAGCACACTCAGCGCGTATTCGAGAGGTCCAAGTTCGAGTCCCGGCGAGAGCACATTTTTCATGTCTCCTGCTTCAAAATATCCTAATGACTCTAGTCTGTCTTTTATTAACGAAAAAACGTAAAATACTTTATGAAATTTCTTTTCATCCGTAATACAGGTTTTAAGCAGCAAGCATTTTTTTAACGAAAAATATTTTTTTTCATTGAAAATGTTTACCAAAACTGTTTTGGTTAACCAAATATTTCGAATATTGAAATTCCCTGAAACTTTTGCGGTTCGAACTATTTCGAAACTAATCTCAAACTGTATGAATATCGGATTACAATAACGAAAGAAAATTAGGAAAACATCAGAGATTATATCTGCGATTTGCTGAAATTTAATCACGAATTTCCTAGAACTAAAATAACGATCGCTACTGAAATAAATCTTTGGTCGCTTGGATTATTTCCAGAGCAATGAGATACCCAATTCCAAAACTTCCTATATGAGTTTCTGTCTGCATTTGGCTGATTGCCTTAATACACGAGTAATGATTAGTTTCTGATGAAAGAGCCTATCGGCAACCAGCGTTGCTGCTTCAAATGTCTGCGTATTTCGTACAAAATTGTTTATATGACAGAATATGGTGATTTCGGTTTAGTTTCGTGTTTACTGGATACTGTTCCTTGCAGTATCTAACAATATAATATATTGTAAATATTCTGAAAACCTACATGGGAAAGAAAATTACTTCGATTTTATTTACTGAGTCTGCGTATTTATTAGCTTAACGCATGTAAAATAACATAAAACTTCGAATTTGATCAAAAGTCCAATTTTCGGAATGTAGGAATTGTATTTTCGCTGACTTACGTTATTTTACTGGTTTAGAAGTTAATTATTAACGAAAATTAAATAAAGTGTAAAAGAAAGGAAAAAAAGGTATTTTATCATATTCTGTATAACAGTTCCTCACTCCGTTTTCTGTCGTCACTCCTTTGCTGATTTTCTTCATTTGTAATATTTCTAAAAACGAGTTCCCCTATAAAAGTCCTCTACGGAGAAATCCTTTTGCTTCTGCAAACAGACCTCGTGTCCTTCGACGTATTTTCTTAATCAAACAATGAAAAATCACTTTATTTTCTTCTGACTAAATGCTTTACTTCAAATAAACTCTTTTTTTCACTTTCTCACCTGAATAAATTAGCAAATTTGATGTAATCTCCACCAGCAAGGCAAACAAATTACTTTTCTGAGTATTTTTGTTATAATATTTGAAAATTTGATATTTCCTTAAATATTTTATGTAATAACATTTACGATATTTAGAAATATTACTGTACAGGGTTTCTTGGCGAACTTGATTTTTTAACCGACTTGTTTAAGTACCAGTTTCAGACACTTTTCTAGGCCTATTTGCTTTCCGTTTTTTCGCCCATACTTGAGCATTTTAAAGACAAAACTTTAATATATAGTCAAGAACAAAGGATAATACAATTTGTCTTATTAGCTAAACGTGAATACATGACACGAAATCACAGATAACAGATTACGATTTGAAGAACGAAAGCACACTGCTTTTAACCGTTCAGTTAAACAATTGAAACATTTTTTGGGAATAAATTTAGTTTCAGGGGAAGAGCATCTAAATGCACAATTTGTGACTTCGAAAATCGTACACCCCGAGAACTTACGTAAATAAGTAAATACTCTTCTAAGAAAATCATCTTTGAATGCATTCCTCTTCTGACTGATAACCATTAGAAAATTACCCTTTCCCACTATATTGTATATTTACGCTTACAAAGATGAGCAATTAAGTTTTTCCATTTTAAAATATTCCACAAGAGGATCACACCTTTATTGCATTTGTTTAATAATAGTCATTAAAATAAATATTAATACCTGTAACAACGGTGGAAAAAAATTAAACGATTATTACACAACAGATAAGAAACAAAATTAATGTTTAATAAAAAATTGCAACTAGACTACAAATCATTAGGTAATTGTCAAATCTGAAGAACGGCCTAAATTATGGGCAGTGTGGTACAAAAAAAATTCGGGCTTAGAATTGTCCCATAAATTTAATTTATGGAATGAGTATTATCTATATATATCTCCATAATATACAATTCCGTGATGCAGTTTAATAAGGCGTAATAAATTTGATCAGGAAATGTACTATTTGGCTAATAAATATTTAGATATAATTGTGTTTAAAATATATTCTCGAAAATGCAATAAAACTTAATAAAAATTTCGTTAGTGGTGTTCGAGGAAATTAATATTTTGCGAAGCTAACTTTACGCTGTTATTTTCCTTCTCAGCAAAATGTTGAAATTTTCTAGAATTAATTGCCATTTCTGTGATAATAAATATTTTAAAATTATCGTCTAGTTTTATCATGGGAGAAAATGATCTATATCATAACGAACAGATAATTATTACCGGAGATATCTACTGCATTATTTCCTCTTTTTTCTACAGGCTGCACTTTAATACCTAAAGTCAGTATCTTTCAAAAATGTATTGTAAGTTAATATATTAATTCATAATCATAAGATAGTCATTAATACAATATAATATTTTGTGTTAATTTATAATATAATTAGACGGAGCTAAAATGTGCAAATTTCACGGAATGGTTTAAAACACATGATTACAATTCTAAACATCGTTGAAACTAAAATGCGAAAAAAAAACTGAAAAATTGCCAACAATATAAAGTAAAAGAAAATAACTAATATTTTTCTCCCATTTTAAAAAACAAGAAAAAGTTCAAATGTTGATGACAATGTAAATGTTATTTACAACAGTAACAATTTAAAATCTTATTTAGTTATTTCTAATAAATTTTAAAAAATATTAAACTATTGTGTGATTGCAAAAAAGTGCAATTTCTGTGCATCTGAAAGGATAATAAAATTGGAGAAAATTATAAATTCAGTTTTAAAATTTTAACTATTTTTATGTAATTCTGTAAATGTTTCAGCCATTTATCAATTTTACAGTTTTTAGGAGTTCTTTCCTTCCGGAAAGCCAATTGCGGTACTGAAGGGCACGGTTTCGAATCCCGGAGAAGGCATTAATGTTTGTAAATGTATAGTGTTTTTGTGGCATTTGGAAGTCTAAATATATGGCAAGCAGAAACTCATCTCACGTTGTTTAGGGGAGGGGGAGAGGGATGTGAGACAATCGGACCACAATATCAGGGTGCTCTGCTTCAAAACTGGGGTGGAGTTAGAAGTCCAGCCTCTTCGAGGCTCTGGCAACCATTCTTCCATGAAATTCATGGACAAAGCAGCAATTGTTGCCAGTTGTCACCCACAGTACCTTATAATTGACTGTCACGGATCCTGACCAAAATCTATATAAAGAGACAATAGGCCATTTTCCATCAATTTAAAATTTGGGTACATAATTTTGTGTATTCTTTCTATTTACTCATTTTTAACCTGGTATTGTTCACTGTAATACTCATATTCATTTTTTCTCCATATCGTTGCGTGTGTACCGGTTCGTAATGGATTGAATGCACAAGTCATTAAAAAGTTAATAAAATTTATTCTTTTCACAAGAAATAAAACAAAATGCTGAAATATTTCCTCAGAGATATTCGTACAATAACACAATATCTCGCAGTAGTTATATTACGAAATACTTAAACGTTAACCAGAACTCAAATTCGAAGTACACAGAAAACTAATCCGATTTTACCATAAATTCACTACAGTCCATAAGATCAATAAGTAAAAAACTACAGTTCGCCTAACAACAACAACTGAGCTGAGATGCTTTAATCCAGCTTTTATAATCTTTTTAATCCTGCACGACATCATTCTGGTATTTTCTCGATTTTTCTGGATAGCAAAAACAATTACGAGATAACTATTTATTAAATGCTAAATGCGCGTGCTCCTGTATTTTAATTTTTACGGTGTAGCCTTTTCTGCAAATAAGTTACGCGCAGCATTGCACGGGAAAATGAAACAATTTAATTACAGTTCTACTAAAAATAGCTAAATAAATACAAAATCCGTAACACTGCCCCCTTCCCAAGGACTGCATGCCACCGGCAGTACAATCCCTGGGCAGGAAGCCAAACTTGGCATCAATGCAACAATAAATATTACATTACAATAACAAACAACATAAGCAATAACTGAAATAAGTAATTTACATCAAATGAAATACTATCAAATACTAAATACAAATCAAATACTATGAAATGCTAAATACAAACAAAATATTATCGAATAACGAAATACAAATCAAATGCTAGCAAATTTAGAAACAAAAAGGATCATGGTCTTATACTATTTACATTATGTACACTACATACTACTGCCATAGTAACGAGCTAACCTGTGTCGTTATGAACGACGTAAAGGAGCCGTAATGAACGACTGTAGGTTTAAAGTTCGTTGACTTACGGATCCAAACCACGACGTCGTTCAGCCTGTTCAGAACTGTGTACGGACCATCCCAAGGTGACTGTAGTTTAGGACTGAGTCCTTTCTGTCGAGTCAGATTCCATATCCACACTTGTCCTTTGTTGAATCGATGTCCTCTCCAGTATCTTTGCCGTATCGGGTCTTCATCTTCTCCGTCGCCAAGCTGACTCGCTCTCTTGCAAAATTGTGCATCACTTCAAATCGGGCATGGAGATCATGGATGTATTCCTCAGGCAATGAAGGCGCATCCGGAGGGTTGCCAAACAAGAGAACACAAGGCGGACGAAAGTCACGACCGAAGAACACCTGTGATCGGAAATAGCCGGTAGTCTCGTGGACAGCACTGCGATAACCCTGTAAAAACAGTGGTAACATCTTGTCCAGATCTAGAAACCACCAATGAGAAGTTATTAAGGCTGGAGCGATTGAACCTCTCTAGCATGTCGTCCGACTCAGTATGTAAAGGTGTCGTTTGGGTTTTGTCAATGCCGAATAGCTTGCGAAGTTCTTTGATTACAGCTGAAGGAAAACTCCTTCCCTGGTCTGAATGTAACTGAAAAGGCACCCCAAACCCGGAAACCCAGTGCTGTATCATTACCTCTGCTACGTGACAGCCTCTTGATCAGTAATAGCATATGCTTCAGGCCACTTCGTGAAGTAAACAATCGACAACAAGAATATATTTGTTGCCATCACCAGTTCGTGGCAGAGGTCTCAAGATGTCAAAGGCGATACGCTCGAAAGGTGCTCCTAATTTGTAACGTTGCAGCTTCCCTCGGCTGCGTTTCTTGGATCCTTTCCGACATCTACAGGAGTCGCAAGAAAGGAACCACTTTTGCACGTCATCCTTTGCATTATTCCAGTAGAAGCGCTCTTTGAAACGCCGTCATTATTCCGAAGTGGCATTTTGTATGGCTGCTATGTGGTTCTTTAAGGACGTCCAGGAGCCGGGATTTTGAGAGTACTAGATTCCATAAGAATGTATTTCCATCATCCGACTCGAATTTCCTGTACAGAACGCCGTTTCGAATGTGAAGCGGGGTCCCAGAGTGCCCAATATATCTGGTTGTAGCCACGTTGCTTTTTCTGTTTGAGGTCTCCACTAAATCTATTATGTGTTTAATGTCGCCGTCTTCTATCTGGATTTTCCTGACTTCTTTGCCACTCCGTGGGTCTTGATCAGCCGATGTTGATGTAAATTGTTGTGGGACTGGATTGAGTAGATCCTATTTCTCTTCGATCTTGGAACAATATCGTCAATTTTCTTGGCCAAGTCTTCTAGACAGGGCTTCCGCGTTTTCGTCTGACGATCCCTTCCGATGACGGATAGTCATGTCATATTCTCGGAAAATTTTTATCCACCTGGCTATTTGACCCTCAAGATTCTTGAAATTTAAAATTACGCCAATGATGCATGATGGAGCGGAAATCTTCTGCCTTATAGATAATGATGGAAATATTTTAGGGCTTTGACTATGGCGAGCAACTCTTTCCTGGTGACACAATAATTCCTCTTCGCTCAGGCAGGTACTTGCTCAAGTAAGCCACTACACGTTCTTGGTCGTCTATTCCTAGGGAAAAACCCGCATGACGTTTTGATTGCCCGCGTCCGTGTGGAGAATAAAGTTTTGTCGAGCTGAGGATATGTCAGGACTGAAGCTGATGTTAAAGCTTCCTTCAAGTTGTTAAATGCATCCTCACAATCGTTTGTACGCAAGAACTTTTGTTTTATTTCTGTCAGTTTGTGAAAGGGATTTGCGACGGAAGAAAAGTCCGTCACAAACCTAATATAGTACACGCAAAGCCAAAGGAAACTTCTTACATGATGAACAATTTTGAGGCATCACGAGTCTTTCACTGCTGACACTTTTCCTGGATCTGTAAACACACCTTCGGCAGAGATGACATGACCGAAGTAAGTCACTTCCTGTATAAATTATTTGCATTTAGCCGGACTCAGCTTAAGATTGGCTTCTATCAGTTTCTGAAGCTTATTTCTAAGATTTTCTAGATATTCTTCAAAACTCTTCCCGAGATGATAATATCATCGAGGTATGTCAGACAGGCTTCCTAGGAAAGACCTTTCGAAACAGTCTCCATGAGGCGTTCGAATGTTACCCGCGCATTGCACAGTCCCAACTGCATCACCTTGAACTGCCACGTTCCTTGTCCGGCGGTAAATGCTGTCTTTTCTCGGTCATAAGGAGGTATTTCTACCTTCCAATACCCATCTTAAATCAAGTGTCGAAAACCACTTGCTTCCAGAAAGAGGGTCTAGAATGTCGTCAATTCTAGGAAGCGAGTAACTGTCTTTCTTCCGAACCTCGTTCAAGTGGCAATAGTCAACGCAAAATCTAGTTGAACCATCTTTCTTCTTCACCAGGACGATGGGAGATGGCCATGGACTTGTTGAAGGCTCTATGGCATTGCTTTCTTTTATTTCCTTTAGAGGTTTTCTTACCTCTTCCTGCTTAGCAATTTGGATGTTGGTTAATTGGTGGGTGATCCCCGCTATTAAATCTAGAAGTGTGTCAAACTGGTTCGTCCCACATCAGAAGACGAGCGGGAGAAAACATCTTGAAGATCTGGAAGGACCTGTTCGGCAGCATTCCTCTCTTTATCGTTTAATTCCGCATTCTGCAATAACTTCGATGTAAGACACGGATTCTGGCGATGCAAGACACGCACTCTGAAGACTTGGATTCTGGAGTGTTAGTGTTTCGTTTAATGCTGATCACTGGAGTTTATGCTGCAACCACTTCACCTTTCTTAATAACACTCGTCTTTTCAGTTACATTGCTAACTCTTACCGGGATAACGATCTTCGATAAGTCGATTCTTTCTGAGACTACTAGTACTCTTCTTTCGGGCTGTTAATAGTTCTTGGGATATTCTATGATGCCGTAGCGGAAATTTCTGTTTTCGGCTATGGATCTAGGAAGTAAAAAATCTGTTCTTGCTGGTATTTTGATATTGCGTTGTGCTATGATTTTGTGAACAGATTTAACTCCTTCATATTTAATTCCCAATAGGGCTATGTTCGATTTGATGAGGCAGAATGCAGTTCGTTATTTTGAAAGTCCAAGAAAAAATTGTATTTCCTTAGAAAGTCCAATCCGAGTATGTAAGTGTATCTAATCTCTGCCACATATGCCGTGTGGTCGTAGGCGGCACTTCCAAAGGTGATGTTAACGTTTACTTTTCCGTCGATTTCGATCTTCTCGTCCAACACAGTCTGGAGGGTAACGCAGGGGGGTGTCCAGATGAGTTTGCTTTTCAACTGTTGAGCCGCATTTTTAAAAATCTAAAGCTCTGTAAATTGCAGCTTTTCATTATCTGGCAACCTCCGTCCCGCGAGATCGCCACGAATTAGTTTCCATGGTTCTCAATAGGCGCGGTCTTAACATCCGTGCCCTGGGGTGTTCTGCAGTTTCTTTGCATCTGCCCTTCAGAACCGCACTTCCAGCACTTCACAGTAGATTTCTTGTCACCAATATTCCGTTTCAAGGCACTCATTTGTCTGGTTAAACCATCTAAACGAGCAGCCATTTGAGCCTCTGGCTTTTGGACTAGAGCAGCTCTGATTCGGTGGCAGTCTCTACGAGTGGCTTCCTGGGCTGCCTCGAATTTCATTGTGTATACTGAAGTGCTTTTCAAGTCCTTAACATTCGCCATTCGCAAAGCTTTCTCTATTTCAGGATCCCTGAGGCCATCCATGAAGTACTTCAGGGACAGGATTTCCCTTGTTTCTGCCGGATACTACGAAAAGGCGAGCTGAGATAGCCTTTCAACGTCCGTGGTGAGTGCCTGGAATGTTTTTGTGGACTTCTGTCGACGGGATTTTAATTGAAACCTACTGTAGTCCTTTAAACATTTCTCGCCGAAGCGCATCTCCAACGTGCCAGATAGAGCTTCGAAGTCTAGTCTGTAGTTTTCTGGAAGAGTTTGAAGAATATCCGCAGCCTGTGCACTCAGAAAAGCGGCGAGATGACAAGCTTCAGCTTCGGAATCCTATCCATTCGTATCTGCCATTATAGAAAACTGCATCTTATACACTTGCCAAGAGGTCTTCCCATCATATGTGGATAACTTCAAGGAGGGATGAGCAGGCATGGGTAAAAATTTAAAACTACCAGAATTGCTCCCTGCCGTTGCTACGAATTTCTTTAGGGTATCAACGTCTTTGGCGGCTGCAGAAATCTTCTCATCAGTTTATTGTTGTACGACAAAGACCCTTCCTTCGATTCGTTGCTCCACAGTAGAAACTTTTCCTTCCTTTTGTTCTTTCACAGAAGAAACTCTTTCTTCAATATTTTCAACTTTTTTTTCAACAGCATCAATTCTGCCTTCCATAGCCTCGAATTTATTTTCAATTACGCAGGTAATTTCGCTTTTCATTTCCTCTTGACCTGCTTCAATCTTGTCTTGAATGGTTCTCATCTCTTCTTTAACGGAAATTTGATCATCTCTTATCTCTTCTTTAAGGGATTCTCGACCAGCTTCCATCTTTATTGAAATACAGCAAAGGCAGACATGAGCTGTATCAATTGTTCTTCCATCGCTCTAGTGAATGACATTCAAATCCCACACTTCTGGCACCAAAAATTGTTGTGTGCGTTGCGTACGGGTTCGTAATGGATTGAATGCACAAGTCGATAAAACGTTAATAAAACTTAACTTTTCACAAGAAATAAAACAAAATGTTGAAATATTTCCTCAGAGATATTCGTACAATATCACAATATCTCAAAAGTTAATCCGAATTCAGAAGAGAGACAAACAGAGAAACAAAAAATAACAGAGAAAGTTAATCCAATCTCGCATCGAATTCTCTATTATCAATAATAGCGCTAAGTAAAATTATAGTTCGCTTAAAGCAACAGCAATTGAACTGAGGTGTTTTAATTCGGCTTTTATAAGCTTTTTAATTATTCACGAGAACATTCTGGTAAAATCTATTTTTATCTGGATGGCAACATGTTACAAGAGATTTATTTATTAAATATGAAATGCACGTGCTCTTGTATTTTTCCTTTTCCGACGTAGCTTTCTCTTCAAATTCGTCTGCCTTGCACGAGAAAATAAAACAATTTTAATTACAATTCTAAATAAATACAAAATCCGTAACAATATAATCCTTGGCTGGTTTCCACTTCTTTTACATTGTTTCTTACGCACATACTTTGATTTGCTCAGTATTTTATGTTTCCCTTATTATTTTGATATTCACATCTTTTGATCCTTTAACTGTTTCATAATTAAATAGACAATTTAACTAATTTTATTTGCTAATTCTAAATTATTTCATATCTATTTTAAAGGAAATCATCAGCATTTATAATTCTGTTCCTTCTAATCTGATGTACTTTCGTATTTCAAAATTAATTGATTTAATAATTAATTATATTAATTAACTGATTGTTTATTTTATAAAATAAAAGTGGAAATTTCTAACATTTTGAAATTAACATAAGTTTTCCCATACGGAAAATAAAAATGGAAATTTTTTCACTAAACATTAAAGGGGAACTATTCCAACTCAAACCATTTTTTTCAGTTTTAAAGAAAATTGTAATGATTGTTTTCCGTTTTAGAAAATCTAAATGAAACTTTTCCTGCTTAGAGTAAATACATAATTTAATGGTGCTTTGGTTTTCTCTTATTATTTTGAAAGCAGCCGGATAATTTTCACACAGCAAATTAAGATGAAACTTTTATATCGAGAAATTTGAAACTGAAGTGCGCTTTCTCGACATAAATCAATGAAGTTTAAATTGCTATATATTTTATTCCCAAATTTCTTCTCTACTCTTTATATTTTAGAACTTTCATAATCTGCATGTTAATCTTAGTATATTTTAATGTACTCTTTCCAACGTATACTTAAAGCTGCATTCCAGCGTTTTATTAAATATTTAAGCCACATATGTACCCGTACGCACGCAACAATTTTTGGTGCCAGAAGTGTGGGATTAGAATGCCATTCACTAGAGCGTTGGAAGAACAATTCAGACAGCTCATGTCTGCCTTTGCTGCATTTCAAGAAAGACGGCAGCTGGTCAAGAATCCGTTAAAGAGATAAGAGCTGATCAAATTTTCGTTAAAGAAGAGATGAGAGTCATTCATTTGTACTTGAACGATCATGATATTTAATTCATTTTGAACATCATACATAGTAGCAAAGACAGACATAAAATACACCTCCTTCTCTGCACAGTATTTCACATTGCTTATAAATGATTTAAGAACTAATAGAATATGAGTGCTTCCCTTCAGATAAATGAACATGAATCGAATTTTTATGTAGCTCAATAATATTCATGTATATAATATAGCATATAAATAATGGGTATATAGCTTTGGCGGGCAAATGCCAAGCTGGCAACGGCTTTGGCGAGTAACTTTTGTCGCCAAACCTGGTATGAGGTTGCCAAAAATCGCCAAACCTGGCGATCATTTGCGATATTTTGGTGCGGCTGCCATCGGGACTGTATGCATTCCATTATATTAGGAACCCACTTGTATATTAGGAACCCACTTGCAACATTATGTTCTTCACGAATCATCTGTTAAAGAACACACATCAAACTTGGAACACATTTATTGCCAGATGGAGAAGAGTCGACAAGAAAATATTTTTCCTCTCTACACGTTTCTACGATCTCCAAGCATTTTGAAAAAAAAGGAGCTTAAATTTAAAAGGGTGTCAGGAAAGTATAGATGACCATATAAAAACCGGAAGATACTGACACCTTTAAAACAATATTTGATTAAAAATTATGAAGCTAAAATAAAAATATACCAAATAGGAAAAATATATGACAGAAAAGAATTTAACGCAGTTTCTCTGCTGCGTCCTTTATCATCTTGCTAGGAGAAGTTATGAGAAAAAAAAATTCGTTTGGAATAAACACATTGAATTATTTTAAGAAAGATTCTTATCATCTTTCATAGTGCAAATATTAAAACCTAATGTGGCAAAAGTCGAATAAAACTGTTCACGTGCGACATTTCTCATTCGTTTATATTTTTACTGTAGTGACACTAAAAACAGAAAATATTTCTACAGATGTTCTTAAAAATCATGAATCAATTCTGAATTCATGATACATTAAAACTCTATCTCATGTTATACAAAAACCTAAGGTTTATGATTTAATTTCTTCCATTAATTATTTAAGTAAAACTGTTCATATATTGTTCATATATCCTAAAATATTTTGTTCAGAGAGAAATGATTGAAGTTTTCACCTCGAATGAATTTCGTATGCCACATATATACATGTGAGTAAATGCCGCTAACCTATCAAAATTACAGTGGAATTAGAAAATGTGGAAAAAATTGTCTGAAATTTTATAAGTTTATTTCAAAACATTTATAAGTACCTTCATATTTACCTTTAAATTTTTTCCTGCTTCACAAGTCTTAAACGCAGCTTAATATCAAGTTTAAATGAAAAAAAGAATATTAAGAGTTTTATATATATATATATGTGTGTGTGTGTGTGTGTATGTATATAAGAATGTTATATATATATGTATGTGTGTGTGTGTGTATGTTTATAAGAATGTTATATATATATATACATATATATATATATATATATATATACAGTCCA
>KK116356.1:575925-586012 GCA_000611955.2 Stegodyphus mimosarum
CATCAAACCAACCGGGAGGCTTATAAGCCTTCTGTACCAGGCCACGCGCATAGGGAAAATCTGTACTTGTGATTGGACATAATTTTAGATGAAATCATTTTCGTTTGGTGTAATGACGTTTAGGCGGGATTCTTACGGTTTTGTTTCCGTTGAATGGACGCGCATGAGTGGCACGGAAACGTAAAAATTATCGCTCGTTTTCATTGAAACGAAAACATTTACCTGCAGCGTTCTGCGGATGGCTTTCTGTTTCATGGAATAATAAAATTATGAAATCTTCCAAAGATGCTGTTAATATGAAAAGCAATCTTAAGCGCTTAAATTACATAAATATCTGAGTTCATGAATTTAGTGCAAATACCAAAACTGGGTGATCTCAACCCAACTGTAAAGACAGTGTATGCTAGTAAGTATATTATTGTTATTGCAATTTTGTTGCATTCTGTTCCTTTCACGTTGCAGTGTAAAATATTTCCATTCCATACATTTTCAAAATATTTCCTTTGCAAATGTTATGTTATTTACGTGTTAATGTCCATGTCATTCTAATATTCTGTTGTCGTAAAGGAAAGAAAAAAGTGCATTCGGTACTGTCGCTGAATTTAATACACGTGTATAAGTCAAGAAATTTCATTCTCTGACAAACATTATTATTATGCAAAGGTACAAAAGATGTTAGACATTAAAAAGTGGGCAATATTCATAACGTAATATTATTCAATTTAAAATACGTATCTTTATTTCCCTGTTCAAAATTTATATTAGTCAAACTTCAGAATGAAATTTTACTTTTCCGGACTGATTATAAATATTATGAATTTATCTCCGAATTGTGTTAGCTCTCAGCGTCGTTTTTGCTATTTCTGAAAACTGACTTGTGCCATGTTTTTAGAGATTGCATCAGCAGAGAATGGATATATAATCAACACGAAATAATGAATTAATAATCACAACACCTTTAATAGGAAGGATTTTTAAATCAAGAATACATTTGTTAAAAGTCTCTGCACTTAATGCACATTTACGGAGTTAACACAAGAAGAAATAATATTTATTTTCGCTAGCGAAAAAATCACTACATGTTTTATATTCAATTCACCACACTACAATATTGTAAAAAGTGTAATCTCATAACAACAAAAATACGACGCACGTAATAATCTTTCGCTGCTGCTCTCAAAATGTAAACAAACGGTGTGGAGGTGTACCTTCGAGCCCAGGCAAAGTCAAGGCGTTCCTAAGCGTCGAGGAAATGATGTCATCGGAAGCCATATCCAGCACGAGAAGGGATTTTCACCCACGTGCGTGGCGCGGTACAGAATGCTTATATGCACTATGGAGGTCTTTAGGTTCGCCGTGTATTTTGAGAGACCTCATTCTGCACAGACACTATATATTTGCAAACATCCATACCTTTCCGGTATACGGATCCGGGCTCATAGTTCCGGTAGTCAACGTCACTAACCATCATAACGACCAAGCGGCACTGTCCATAATATAAAGAAAGCACAGAAAAAAAAAGAAGGAGCTAGATACGTTTACTATAACGTTTTCATAAGAGTGTGGAGCTGGAGCCGAAAGAAAAGAAATACAATAAAATAGTGTTTTGTTTTATAATTAGATTTTAGTTAAATCCAAATATTTTTGAAATGTTAAATTATCATATTTATGTGAATTAACTATCAAAAACGAAAAAATAAAAACGCTTAAATAAGGTTTTAACTTTGAATAAATCTTTGGTTCTCTAGATACGTAAGGAATTCCAAACAATCATGCGCATTAAAAGAAAAGACAATAATGCAGAAAGTAGTAGCTTTGCTCGATATAATCACTTTTAACCTAGCCGAAAACTAGCCTGAAAATCAGGAGAGTGAAATTTCATCATTTCTTTGAGCTCTGTTGAAATCATGGGTTAACAGTTCTCGAAACATACCCACACATGATTAGTTTGACAAAAGAAAAAAAAAATCCGGCGAAGTCGGACTAAGTCGGGGTAACTCGCTGTCGCAAGTATAAATAAGTACGGAAGAAATCCATAGTTTGAGCCAATCGATGTGACCTGGCGTTGTAAAATTTCTGATATTGCTGAATGTACTACTAACATATTTTACACATTGCATCAAAATCATATAACCATAAAGGTTAAATTGCACTTAGTTTTTTTTTTTAACTTTACATGTATTAGGACAAAATATATGCTTAAATAGGATACAAAAGAAACAATACAGAAACATGGTAAGGCCAGAATAAAAAATATTTTAAAGTGTCAGATAGTATGTATATTAAAAGAAATATCTGATCCTATTAGATAAATCTGCATTGACAGAGATGCATTTATTTTCGCATGCCTCACAAATTTTTAAATGAAGAAAGGACAAGACATCTATGGTTTAAGAATTGACAAATAACATTGATTTGACAATGTTAAAATGAAGTAAACGTGGTCATAGAAGAAGAAAATATAAGCTATTTATACCTTCGAATATATATATAATCATTGCGGTATGCATTCATAATTATAAATAAGTGACATTTAGTAATATATACATAATCGATTTCAGAAATGCTCTTTTAATTAGATATTAAAACTCAGAAAATGTTTTTAATTATTTTTTTATACAGACATTGAACCTGTCCCTGAATTTCATCAAATAGGAACAAGTAGTGAAGCATAAATTTATTTCTGACGAAGAAAGTCTTTTCGCGTATCCTCTAAAACGAGTGAGATTCTTAATTATAATTTACACCAAAGAAAACACATATATTGTAAGTTACTTAAGTGTATAATACTAATGATGCTTACTAAGCACTTCCAAATATTTTATAGAAATATCGTGCATAAAAATTTGCCGAGAATTTTAGAGTAAAATGTAATAATAAAACTAGACTATTTAAGACAGCATAGGAAATAATTAAATGCGACTGATTAAATCAAAATGAATGTCCAAACATTTAAAGATGATTTAAAAATTTAATGTTAAGTACATCTCCATTTGAAAGCTGCTAGAAAATGTCCAACTCATTAAGAATTCCTTAATTTAAATTAGGAAGACAAAATATAAAATTTATCTTCAAAAGGCTTTTAACTGGCACAAAAAAACACTTAAAGCTCAATAATTAAATTTGCTTTGAGATGGTAAAAGCCAGAACTTAAATTGTTATTTTAAGTAATAAGAAAATTCGAATACCATATTAAATGTTTTGCTGAATAATTAATATTTTGAATGCATTTGACAATAATTAAGAATCGAATTGCTTTTGTATGGCGATGTCATTTAGAAGTAACAAAAATGAGGACAATCACTGTTTTCTTTGCGGTGAAAAAGTTATTAAATGGTTCTGAAGGAAAAATATTCAAAGAAGAATAAATGTATTAAGAAAAACATCGGTTTAAACGAGAATTATTTTTAAGAACAGTACGAGATTGATTAATTAAGCGTACTTAGTAAATTAATAAATAGATTAAATGTTTTACGTTCAAAGAATCGCAATTTAAATTTAAGTGTCAAATGTTCTAATTTTTCATCTACAATAATTAATATTCTAATTTTGAATCAAAAGATTTATAATTAATTCCTTTTCTAGAATTTATGAAGAACGATAAATAATTATAATTTAGGCTTTAGGAGATAGTAGCTAAGGTAATTGGAATTTTTTTAATAAAATTAAGATGAAATTTTTGAAATGTGTATTTTTTAGTTATGACATATTTAAATTTAAAACATGAAAAACTGTTATTCTACTGATAATAAAACGTAATTTACACATTATTTTTTTAATTAGTACATTTCTTAAAAGGTTTGTTTGATGCATTTTACTATTTACTAAGCAAGATAGGAAATATCAAAATTGCAATAAATTTATATCTACGATTATTGCTTAATACTAAATGAAATATTGTAATTTATCTTTTAATTGCGAGGAAATTCTGAATTGATTGCGCATGTATTAACTGAAAAATTCAAAAAATGAATTATATTAATTTAATAATGAAACTGTAACACCCGTTTATACAGGTTATGAAGAAAATAATAAAAACAATGAGTTTTAGATAAAAAAATATAATTTTTCTCCTTCCTTTTTCTTTCTCCTTTTCTCTTTTGCAATTTTTCTTCTTGAGCACTGTGCCTTCGCTAAGGAAACTAGAAAATTCTGTTATTTGAGTTACGTGACAATGGCCCCTTGCATGTAGCGCACCGCCGATTGTAAATGAGTTGCTCGTTACTGTCGGTTATGTTATCTGTATTACTATGTGCCATCATATACGCATTAATATCACAAATATAAATTGTTTATACTTCATGTTTCATTTTTCTCTTCTAAGTAGTATGGGCAATTAGCATATATAAAGCAGAAGGGATCGCTTTATATTTATGGAATTGAGCAACATCATAATGTAACTACGGCTAATTTAATGCGCTTTTTAAGAAAATACTAGCGGCCAAGCCCTCCAGATGATCAGGATATATTTAAGGTAATAATATAGTTAAGGTCTTTCATGTATATCAAGGTAACTTTAGAATAATGAAATTGAGCAATATCATGATGTAACTGCAGTTAATTAAATACATTTTTTTAAAGATATACTAACGAGCAGCATATAAGCATTCTGTACCGCGCCACTAGCATAGAGAAAAATCAGTACTTGCAATTGGACATACTTTCGGATGACATCATTTCTCTTGGCGTAATGACGTTTAGAGGGTATTCTTATGGTTTTGTTTTCGTTGAATGACGCGCGTGTGTGACACAGGCGTTAAAATTATCGTTTGTTTTCCTTGAAACGAAAAACATTTAGCTGCAGCGTTCTGCAGATGGCTTCCTATTTCATGGAATTATAAAATCTTTCAAACATGCTGTTAATATCAGAAGCAATCTTAAGCGCTTAGATTATATAACTATCTAAATTCATGAATTTAGTGCAAAAACCAAAACACGACGATCTTGAACCAACTAAGGCTGCATTGTGTGCTAGTAAATATATTACTGTTATTGCACTTCTGTTGGATTCTGTTCCTTTCACACTGCAGAAAATATTTCCTTTGCAAATGTTATTTTTATGTATAATGTCCATGTCATTTCTAATATTCTATTGCCTTAAATGAAAGAAAAAGTGCATTCAGTATTGCCGCTGAATTTAATGCACGTGTATAAGGAAAGAAACTTACTTCTCTGACAAACACTATTTTTATGCAATGATATTACACATTAAAAATGGGCAATTTTCATAACGTAATATTATTCAATTTAAAATACGTATCTGTATTCCTCTGTTCCAAGTCTTTATTGGTCTAACTTCAAAAAAAAATTAAATTTTTCAAACTGTTATAAATATTGGGAATTTTCTTTGTACTATGTTAGCTCTGTTTCCGAAAATTGACTTGTCTCATACTTTTAGAGATTGTATTTGTAGAGAATGGATGTATAATGAACATGAAATAATGAATTAATAATCACAACACGTATGTAGGGTTTTAAATTAAGAATACTTTTATTAAAAGTGTTTGCGCCTAGTGTTAATACACATTTACAGAGTTAGCACAAAAAGAAATAATACTTTTTCTCTCTAGGGAAACAAAACTACATATTTTATATTAAATTCACCACACTACAGAGTTGTAAGAGTAACCTCACAGCAATAAAAATACAACGCACATAATAATCTTTTCGGTACTGTTCTCAAAATGTAAACAAACGATATAGAGGTGTACCTTTGAACCCAAACAAAGTCAAGGCGCTCCTAAGCGTGGAGGAAATGGTGTCATCGGAAGCCATATCCAATCACAAGGAGGGATTTTTTCCTATGTACATGGTGCGGTACAGAATGCTTATATGCTAACGGGCAAGCCCGCCAGATGAGCGAGCTACGGCCAAAGCAAAATTTTGTAAGTACTAGGTACACTTGAAAAAAAAATCATAAAAACATTTCAGTATGAATCAAATCAGTTCATTCTTTCAAAGCAACAACCATTCCGTAAATAGTTTTCTGCTGATAAAACAGGAAACAAAACTTCTTGACATCACAGGTTAAACATATGACGTCATGATTTAAATTTGATGTAATATAAAAACTTTTTTTCGATATCAATAAAAGAATTAACGTGGCAATAGCACATCCTGTCAATTACCCGAAACTAAAGCAAAAAAAGTTGCCAAAAGCAACTATTTATTTAAAATGCTGACATTAACGAAACATTTTCGACATACAATAACGTCACATGCAGTCGAGTGGTTTTCTCAATATCAGAATATGACCAGAAATAATAATAATGCAATTATTGTTTGGCAATGCTATTTTTATTTAATGTTTTTTAAAACTTACAAATTTTTTATTAATAAACTCCGCGATTTGAAAGCAAGCATTGGCAACACTTTTCGAAATAAAGCAGATTTTTATTTCAGGGCACAAAACTGTTGCTGTTCGGAAAATTATTAGCGTTTTCATAGTTTTCTATTAATATCTCCGCTGATTAAAGTGGTACGAAGTTGAGAATTGTCGAAATAGTTTCTCATGAAATTTTGGAATCCGGGAATACCAATCTCGAACCCAACTCCCCGCCGTTCCGAAGAAGATGATGTCAGAAAGAAGCAAACAAACAGACAGACAGACGAGCACATATTTCATTAGTATAGAGAGCGGTGAGCTAAAATAGAGTAAAAGTGCTATTTTTGTCCTTTTATTTAGTATACACACATTCGAGAAATATCGAAGTAGTTTTAAAACTCTGAGATAATACATTTGGACTTGTAAGAATCCGATATTTAGGTTATAAAAATTTAGTAATTGCATTCAGTGTACAGCAGCTTTACGTATAAGGTGTTTCTCCCGCCTTCTTCGCATGCCTTCGTTATGTAGCTCGACGCGTATTCGAGAGGACTGCGGTTCGAGTCCGGGCGAAGATATTGCTCATTTTTTACGTCTCTGCTTTCCAAAATAGCCTAATGTCTCTACAGTTTTTAAAATTGTTTGAATTGTTATTTATGTATTATAATCATAAACATTGAATTATTTTTATTATTATATATGAATCAGCCTAGAAAATGTAACTGGTGATACCCACACACTACGTTTAATACACTCGTACACATAGAAGAGCTGTACGTGGAGTTAAAATCAAGTAAATATAGCCTTATACGCATGCAACTGAGGTTGCGATTTGCACAAAATCTTCAACTTGAACGTTTATTTCCTGATCTGGGTAGTTTTCACCTCTCATTAATTTGAATTCACAGTCAATAATTGGCAATACTTTCTAGAACCAATATTCTTTTCTTCAGTTTTAAATGAGATCAACCTCCTTCTGCTCATGTTGCAAATTCTTACTTATTAAGAAGTAAGCATATATCGCTGACTACAGATCTGTCGTATTTTATTTTTGTGTTCATTTAAATTATTTTCATATGTATTTGAGAAGGATGCTGTCATAATTACCATTCTGAGAAAAACATTTTTCTCTTATAGCTGCTGTTCAAGGTATACAAAATCATTCAGTGTGCCTACTAGCTAAGAGCGCTGAATGGTAGATCTACCTGGCTGCATATCCAGCGAAGAGGCTGGCTACATGTACGTTTCCGTAGTTTTCCTCATCTGTGTTGCGAATAGTAACCAGTTTCTATCTGAAATTCCTCCACAAATGCAACTTTCTTGTTAAGCGGATTACCCTCGAGTATATTAGGGTAATTAAACAAAATATTTACAGAACTGACAATTTGTATAAAATGTGCTTCATAAAATGATCTCATTTTGCCTTTAATATGAGTATCAGGCTCATTATTACTGGGTAAAATTAGTTATGAAGGATTTAATTTGGATTTTTGTGAATTTTTATTATTAAGAAATGAATAATATCTAAGTCGTTTTAAAATGACATATACATTACGTATGTTTTCACATTTTGAAAAATGGCGGCACCTAGAGCAAAAGGATTTTGTACACACATAGTTCTCCTCCCAAGCATGAGCTCCTCAAAAACGGAAATATGTATTTTTGCTGTTATGTATATATATATATATATACACACACATACATACATATATATATATATATATATATATATATATATATCATATTTTTCTCGAATTTTAAATGTTTTTGATTACGAAACTCAGCAATTTCAGCAAGGTATTGACACTCGACAAAACATAAAATTCAGATAATTTCAGATTTAATTTAGAAAGCGGTTTTTAGACAAGTGTGTTGTTTTATGTTGTGATTTAGCTCACTCGTTTGACAGTAACATCAGAATAAACCCACGAAATGTATCATGGCAAGGAAGGCAATACTGCTCCTGTTGTTGGCAAAAACACTGAGCACTATACAAGTGAAAGTAGGACTTCGTTCTTTTCCGCCCCCAATTTTGATGCAGAGCACCCAGAGGGATAGGTCTTAAAGTCTCCCATAACTCATCCCCTGCAATCAGTCTCTCGAGAGGACTTTTCGCTCTTCATATATTTAGAGCGCCTTCATTCCGCAAAAACACGATACATTTACAAATATCCATGTCTTCTCTGGGATTCAAACTTGGGCCGCAGTAGGTTCCTCTAACCACTATATCGTCCGAACGGATTTAAAAAATGTATTACCACTCGATAAAGCATTTATATTTAGTATTTTCATTAATGTCTTTCAAATTTAATCGACAAACCCAGTGAATAAAAATAATTGCCCTAGAACTGCCCGAAATAAAATATTTTTATCTTCCACGCACCAGCTTGTTATCATTTGTAATCAGTAATACATTTGGTTTTTTTCTAAATTTAATCTCTCTGTTACTGATTAGCGAAGTAATCGAATGCAGAACAATAAATGCAGTTCTTCATCTAATATTAGTAATTACTAACTAGGTCTTTGAATTTACATTTGCTAAACTCATTAAAATTACAGTATATTTCATTTATTTTTATAATAATTGCTTTAAGCGACTGGACGCGAAAGCCGTATAAGATTAAAAAAATGAAAGAAGTTTTTAACAAGTGCTTCAGATGCATTTTTGAACGCTGAAGATATCTTTTTAACTATAAAAAATGTTGGGAGATTATCAGTACAATTTCATACTATTTGGGCTAATTTGCTTTCTATAAATATAGTATTCATATCTAAATATATGGAATAATAATCCAAATTGAATTTTCTATTTCCTTTGCTTCAAATCTGTAGAAACATGCTAATTTCAGAAAAAAAGTACAGATGTCAGATATTGCGTGAATGTGTAAATATTCATTGCCTTAAAGTGCTAACTGATATAAAATTTCTCATTACGGAACTTGAATTTTAGGAAAATATATTTTCAGAATTTATCACTCAATTACGAGTTTTCAAAAGATTCAATTCCGTTAAATTAGTGTGAAGTACGAACTAATGTGTAAATAGTTAAATATCACCTTTCAAGTATTTTCCAAGTTTTGAAATATTTTCCAAGTTCCAAAAGCTTGGAACTATTCAAAGTCTGTTAGAATACATTCAGGAGGTTATTAAACTGCTAGAAATGATTAGTAGAATGCTTCTGCAAGGAAATCTAAATATATGAATAAAATAATAAATGGCAAATGGTAGTAAATTTCGTTCATGCGGTATTTAATGCAATTGCTAAATGAAAAATAACACAGAAATTCAAATACATGACACTTTTTAAAATGTTAGTTGTTTAAAGTGAAGAAGAATTGCGAAAAGATCTGAAACCCGAAATACGTTTAATTTAATATAAGATAAAAGTTTCAAAAGTTTCTTCAATACTGAATGTCATTTCCTTGGAATGCACCAAAGGAAATTAGTGTAAAAGATTTAAGTGCAATAAATTATGGTATGGCATTACAGAATGTTTTAATGATTTCAATCAGTACGGGTAGAGAAGTGAGGAAACATCAATTCTTTTACAGATCTAAGCCGACGCCTTAGAAAATGTTATTTGGAAATACCAGTACTAAAATCTTTATAATATATAGAGAAATAACCGCCGCTCAACCGGAATATTGGTTAGCGATGCTGAGTACCGTACCGAAGGGCCCGGTTTCGAATCCCAGAGAAGTCATGGTAATTTGTAAATGTGTAGTGTCTGTGCTGCATGGGGCACTCTGAATACTAGGTAAA